>JAAAKO020031412.1:0-13287 GCA_010015015.2 Bolitophila cinerea | reverse complement strand
TTTCCGATCTACAATATTGTAAAATAAAATTTTATTGTAAAATAAGCCGTTTCGGAGTAAATTCTATTAAACTACAAAAAAAAAAAACTTTAAAATTCAAATTTTCAAAGCCGTTGAGCACATCCTAAATATATTTTTTTTAAATTTAAAAGTTTTTATTTGTTTTTACTAAAACAAACAAAAAAAAACATATGGAATCATGAGAAATCCGAAATTAATTCGGATGAAGCTCCCTAATAATTATATATAAATATTTTTTATTAATTTTTTTTTTAAGTTTTGTTTAAAGATTTATATATTTATTTCGCATGTTTAATATTTAATATGTAATATTTTTACAATCTTAGAAAATTTAGTAAAAATACTAGAATAACGAAATTTGCTGTTTTTTCTCAATTTATCTTATATATGGTTAGTGTAAATAATGATAAAACTAAACCGGCTCTAAAATTATCATATTTTTGAAAAAAAAAACTTTTGATTTTATCTTTTTATGTAAACAATGTAAATAATCGATACCAAATTCGGCAGACGTTCTCCTGTCATTTATTTGGCAGCTTTGTTGTACCAAAATGTCTTTAAAAAGCTCTTGAACGCGCCTAATGCATTTCTGCCCTTAAAATTGTCCACAGGCAATTTGTAGGCATTCTTGCCTGTATTTTGCCCTCCATACTAAAAATGCCTTGAATGCCTGTTTGCGTTCCAAACACAGGCATTTTATGAGCAATTTTTGTGAAAAAAAAGTTTGTCGCAACAGTTCTCTTTTTTTCATATCTTTCGTTTTGTATATTAATTATGTTTGATTTAGATAAAATTTGCAATTAAACATGCTAGTCTCTTTTCTTGTCAAGAACGATGGCCTTTTCGGACACAACTGCCTGTAAGAAAAAAACATATTAATGTTAGTGCGATAACAATTGCCTGCAGTTATACTATGCTTGCAACTATTATAACAAAAAAGCCACAAAACGTCAAACGTCAAAATGTTTCGCCTGAAATCCGGCGCAGAACATGATTTTGGGAATATTTGATTAGGCGTTCTTTTTTACGTCAAAATGTCTAAGATGGCAACTATGACTTAGCCAATATGGTAATCTTATATAATTGCGTGCAGCACATGATGTTTCCAATAATGGCATAAAAAACCTAATCTCAATTAAAAATATTTATTTTATAAATCAATATTAATTCAAACTAATTTGTGTTAAGCACATTATTGCAAACGAGATTCAAATTCGCAAAACACACAGCAGAAATCTTAAAACATTTGATTTTTGTGCAATTGAAAAATGGTACACATTACGCTTTAGTTGCATAATTAGCTACCAACAATATACTTCAAAAGTGCATATCGATATTTGTAAATCGTATTTTATTCATCCAAAAGCAGCGGCATAGATACGATCCTGAATATACTTCTTCCACACCTCTACCGCAAACACCAGAATGCTAATCGTTATTCCAAGGACGTACACAATAAGTACATCGTATAGATCGAGCAGGCGCACAGGCTTATAGGAATCGGTCTCAGTGTTTTGCAATTGGGCGTGACTCTTTCCATTCAAAATTCGTTGGTGTTTATCTTGCAAATGACGCATAATTCCATTCTCTACCATCATCTGGACGAAGTCGTCAAATTCTGCGTACCATTGGAAATATGTTGCCAAGGCAGCGTACGATCTTGGTAATTGTACTATATAGTAGAAAACAAGAGTCAATAACATTAACCTAATTTGAGGTTATTCAATATATTACCTATTGGTTTCTCAATTATACGAAATACATTACGACCTTTGACTTGCATTTGGGGTTGGCTCAACACATGCAGGGCTTCCCGATCGGTAACCACGTAGATCTCTGTGATATTATGCTCTAGAATATTCTCGAAGATCATCGGAATTGAAGTCAATATTACTTTATTTTTATTGCTATTGGGAGAAGCAAATAAAAATGATCTAGGTCACTCAAAAACAGATGTATTTAAAATTACTTACATAGCTAGAGATGTGACTGCTTCCATAGGTAGTTCTGATGTTTGAATGTTCATTCCGGATTCGAGAACGTCTTTCACTGATTTAAAGATTGGTTCAAAAGTGGGCTCCGAGAAATTTTGGTACATTGCACCGCTGAAGAGCATTCCGGACAATATGGTAAACACCCAAATTGAAATCAACAGCACCCGCTCGGGGCGACTGCGTGCGGGCAGTCCACCCGTGGTTCCTAAGGTCATGCCAAACGTATCCACATACAGACGCAAAAAATCCATTGAGTCATCGTCACCGGTTATCATTTGAATGGCTTTTCGCAAACAGGTGAATAGAAAAGTGACGGGCAACCAAACCCAAAACAATGCTGAGTTCACGAGCGCAGTACAAAGTCCCGCTGAGTGACGTTTCATTGTGTTGGGCACCACAAACACGTAATTAAGGGTGTCATACGGCTTTAAGTTTTTGTAGTTTTTTGCTAACCGTGATTGTTTTGTTATTATGTCATTTGTATATCTTTTGTCTAGCTTTTCATAATAAAATTTTCTTTTAGTATCGAGTGTCTGATTTGTTAAGTTTTGCAATTCATTCAAGTACAAACGCTCTCTGAGATTATTATATCCAGTATACATTGTTATTCTAAAACGTAAATTAAATCCAATTTGTTTGGCGAACAAAAATAATAAATCAACGTGTACCCCCGAAAAGCGACTATTATATACAGAAGTACCACTCAGATAGGTTGTTCCAAATTCCAATTCAATCTCCGCTGATATATAATCATAAATGAAACTTGATTTACTTGGAGAGTACATGGTCTTAAAAAGGTTCTTTGGAACGTATTCATCAGTTCCGGAATCGTACAACGTAATCATTCTCTTGTCAGAATAGTCCATTCTTTGAATTTTAATTGTGGATGATATTATTATCAAACTCAAATGTACATAATAAGTGAAGAGATATTTTTTAGTATCCGTTGATGGCGGTTTGAGAAATATCCAAAGGCTTCTGTAGTTGATTTTAGGAATGGGCACTACCAAGTTTTTCATATCTAGGTATTGAAAAATTACAACATATAAATGTACATGATTCGATTCATTTCTTTCAACTGTATCAATATTCATAATAACGACAGTAAAATCCTGAGAATGGTTATTGGCCTTATAGAGTGGGCTGAATATTTGCGGAGACACATTTTGTTCGCTGACGTTGTTGTATAACACAACAACATCAAAAATACCATGACCGTTAATAATTTCTCTCAAAAGAGCAGGTATGTCGTGGCTGGAGTCTGTAGGGCCCACCAGAAATGAATTACACCCAAACACAGCTCCAAAAAGTAACAATCGATAGATATGCATTTCGATGCACTTGATGCACTCACTATTGAATTAACAATTTCACTCACTGCGCGTTTGTATCGGTCGAAGGCGATAGAACGAATGCATTGTGTATAATAAATATTGGAAAAGCGCAGCTATTTTGTTATTTGTACACGTCAGTTTGACCGATATTTTCCAGAGCATCAGAGGTATAATAACGGAATATAAAATAAATAAATAAATAATATTTAATATAAAATTGTGGCATCGAGAATATCGAGTATTTTTTTTATAATTATATGTTACTATAGTTCTGGTATAAAGAACGTATATTTTTTCATGTGGTGGCGGGTGGTTTGGGATATGGGGTGAGCTTTGGCTGTGCTGCATATAATATGGTTGCTATGGAGATTTTGAAAGGCCACAACAATTAGTAACACAGCGTCACATAGAGAAATCACAACACCTTTGCGGCGTATTGTGCATCATCGCGATAGTGATCATAATGTGCATCATCACGGCCAGTTGCCACAGTACATAATTTTAGTTTTGGAAAGTGGGGTTATTAATCCGACCACCCAGATTATAATTATTTAATTTCCTGTAATCATCTCGAATATCGCACATTTCAGAATTTTAAAATATAACTGCTTTTGGATCCCGAATTTGTATATACGAAGGCGGAGTAAGAAGTCTGGTAAAATTACAACAAATGGCGCCACAATCAGACATATCTGTCATTTAATTCATTTTTGACAGCCATTGACGTTACACATTACGCTTCAAATTGCTTCCACATCCGCCATATTCTCCAGATTAAGCTGTATATATATATGAAGCAAAGATTTACATCATAAGTTTGGTTTGAACTCTTTTGGGTTTTTATTTTACTTTGGACCCGGTAGATGGCGTTGGGTACAAACTATTACTTAAACTCTTATTTTAGGTGCGTTTTGTGACTGCAATTCTGAATGTGTATGTATGCTTCGTCATAAGACTTTTTTGTATGTATATGTAGACCTGATAGGCGGGGCGGAGATAGAGTTTTTTTTCATATTTGCATAACTCAGAATGTATGTACGTTTGCTCATGTGAAAAGGACTCCTTACAATTGCTCAAACATAAATAATAACTTGAGCCTTGAACATGTTCTGACCAATCGTCTGAACCCGTAATATGGTCGCGAGATTGGTGGGCGATATCGTTTAAGGTCTGAAGGTCTTAAGTTATTTCAATTTTTGCACCTTGAATAGTATTCCGTTGGTGATCGGGGTTGATTCCAACGCGCACCAACTTGTATGGGGCAGTTCGAACACCAATTCCAGGGGAGAAGCACTGCTCAGTTTTCTGGCGGGACAGACATGGAAATCATTAGTAATGACGGTGAACGAACGTCACAGCAAAGAGGCAGGAATTACTCGACCTTGCTCTGTGCTCTCTGGGTTCGATGAATCTGACTAGGAACTGGAAAGTCTCCAATTATATCACTTAGTCTGACTAAAAAAACTTTTATTTCGAGTTCTGTACGGACCCGATCCTTCCGAAGAATATTCGGAATCGTAGAAATACGAAATGGGTTAAGTTCTAGAATCTCATTTCTGAAACAGCAGACGAATGGAAATTCAACACGCACTCAATCAATGGTCTTGAGAATCCTGTAAAGCTTCTCATTGAAGACCGTTGTAAGTCCTTTGAATCCTCCTGCCCTCTCAGAGTTATCAAGACAACGAACCCTTGGCCATGCGGTGGTCAAACAATCTTCAGAAAATTTGGAATCTGGTCAGAAAGTCTAAGGCTCGAAAGACGTGGCTTGCAGGATAACTGGAATCGTATTTCCATTACACAGCGAACATATAACGGAGCTTTAAGGACGGCAAAACGCGCCTCTCATGTGGATTTCTGTGAAGAAATCGAGGTTATTACACCATTCTCGAGGCTTTATTGGACCCTCTCGAAAGACGCTGTTGTTTAAAATGTGTCCTTAAGGCTCCCAGATGGCTCTTACACAGTTTCTAACAAAAAAGTAGCAGTTTGCTAACTGGATGCACACTTTCCTGAGTGGTCCCTTTCGTTACCGGTGGCTCTCCCGGGGACTGGGAAGTGTCGTCGTCTTCCATCATTAGCCATAATTAGACCTCTCGCACCCTAGTATGGTGGCAGAGAGCGAGAAAAGGATCGGCCATAAGGCAATTAGAGAAATTTCACCGACTGGTTTGCATTGACATATCTAGTGCCATATGAGAACCAGTCCCACATCTGCTTTGGAAATCCTTTTGGGTCTGCCACCTCTCCAACTCTTCATCGAGGCGGAAGCTAGGTCGTCGGCCCAAAGTCTATACCTCAGCGGATGTTGGAAGTCCTCATCAAAGGATCACGCCTCCACATGGAGCGCGACTATCACTCTAAGGCCAGAATTTCGGATGCTGTCTGACTACGTCATATCGGGTTTTCGTTTTGGTATGAGGTTTAAAGTCAATATTCTCCCGAGAGAGGATTGGACATGCGATAATGAAGGAATGCAACTTGATTAGAGGCGCTAGAATTTATTATTTCAACCTTTCCACTGAAGATATGGCCATCTCACTGGGTGGGTATGTTTATGTTTTCCAAACAGAGGTATATGCCATACTCGCATGCGCTCAGTTAATTCTGTGCGAGGGCGAAGGAGATGCGCCTGTCTTTATATGTTCCGATAGTAAAGCTTCACTTCTGGATTAGTGCTTAGCTGTTGGCAGACGTGCTACATGAACTCCTAACGGGTAATATACTATGTACTATCAAAAACCCATTAGAAATTACTTGAGAATATTGAGAATATATAATTATTAGTCTAAGTAATACCAAAATACTTGAGAATATTTTTAAAAATAACGAGAATATTAAAAATAATATGGTAATATGAAAGAAATTGTATAATATATGGTATCGTTGCATACATTACATAATATACTTATTAAAGATATTTGGAAATGGAACAATAAACCACCGGCATGCAGGTGCCAGCCACGCCGCCAATGGTGATTGAGCGAGAAACGAATCAATATTTTGGTCACAGTGAAAGGGTGGTGAAAACACCCCCATTATACAATACTTTTCCATGGCAGCAACCAATGAATGCATGGTGTAATTTCTTTATTTGTATTGTTATGCTAAATTACCGATACCATGACGACCAATTATTGACGTATGCATACGTGGCTCTATGACACCATATTTTCCGTAAATCATATATTTTGGGTGGGGATAATACATACATCCATTTTTGTGGTATTGTCATCCATTGTTTTTCCGCCCTCGTCACAATCTTATACAGAGTGGCTTTAACATGGTAGATCAGTTGTGTGATTGGCATATAAACAATGTTTATGGCAGGATAATCAGAAATGGTGCGAGTTATCCCCGATCATCAACGGAACGTTGTGCGTGGTGACGGAATGGATCTATACACTTCGCTGGGAGGGACGTCAGGTGAGTCGAAAAAAAAATGCTCTTCCCTTCGTGACATGCAAGGGGAAACTCTATTTCGATGATCACGTCTTATCCCTGTTACAAAATTTTGATAACTTCATGGCATCCATCCAAGTTCTTTTGCAATATTTTGTTCATCATGAAGGCTATACTCGAGTAGGCGAGAAGACTCATTTGTAGGATTTTTACACTAAAGTAAATCTTCTCTGCAACAAAAAACAGCTGATGGACCTTAGAAATAGCCTGGAGGCTTCGTAGATAACCATCTTTCTATCGGAAGTTAATGGCTCTCCGTCGTATAACCTCCAGTCTTCGGTTTTCAAATGCGCCATGAGAAATAGAAGGTTCCTTAGAAAGCCTCCGTTGACGCATGACAACTTACGCCGCATTGTTGTCATTGTCCTCGGTAAAGGAGGCATCGTTGATAAAATCAGCTCAGCCTCATCCCACAAAGCTTGAAGATATGGTGGTAAACCGTCTGGAGGCAAACTGGTTCAAAACCGGATGAATTGAACAGCCACCTCACTGTTCTGTGTCGCAATCAACAGGAGACTGCCTGAGCTGGCTATATGGAGTGTGGCCGCTATACGCGCTGCGAATAACGAACTCAATATTGTTCACTGATGTGACTATTGAGTTGGTAAAGGATTTGATGAATTTTTAAGCTTTTTTAGGGATCTGCTTACAATCGGGGGAGTATGCCTATGGCGGACGTTTGGGATTGCTTATTTGTGAAAACCTGAGTTGCACCCTCTGCTGGGATCGGCCTCACTGTAATTTTCGTAGTAGTGAAGACTCCCACTGCACCAGTCGTTAGCATTGCTCTCAAGTTGAAGTTGAACCGCCGCTGTTATGTTACTACATGTACAATACAGAACACACAAATCAGATTGGTCTTTAAATGTCCACCAAGTACGATAAAGTACGATAAAGTACGATAAAGAACGATTTAGAACGATATAGTACGATATAGGGTTCTTTAGGCCAAATGACTAAACTGTTCATCTGGCCTATTAGGTTTTGGAGAGGTGAGGATAAACTCCCCAACACGAATAAGGAATAACCACATTTTATTTTAGGAAATGAACCCCTTAGGGAGAGAAAATTCAAAGATTTGTAAAAATAGGGAAAAAAACTGTTCCAGAGAGCTTTCCGTAATTAAAGGTACGTGTGTTTGGTATCAAATTGAAGGTATTTTAAATATTAAATATCCATAATTGGAAAATTTATAAGGGGAATCGGAGCCCTACCCCAGTACGTTATATTAAAAAAAAACGTCAAGGAATGGTGAAGGGGGCGGAGTGGTTAAATCGAAAAATATGTCAATAAGTTCGTTCTTAGAGGGTCCACTGCTCCAAAAATGCATTGGGCTGTTTATAGGTTTGACATTTTATAAAATATTGGCATCATTTTTTATCGTTTCCCCAAACACTCCTCTCTTTATTGCAAATTGTAAATAATATGATTTTTCTAGAATATCCCCTAAAAAATGGCATAAATTACAGATTGCTTCGATTATTTTCGTTACAAGTTGGATTCAAAATGTCATCTGACAATGTAATGTGTAGTTTTAAAAAATAATTTAAAATGTGATAAAACTTTATTTTAATAAAAAACAAAATTATTGTTACGGTCGTAAGCCATTTTTATCAAGAAAATTCAATTCAAATATATCAACCAACAAAAAAAAAGTTTTCCTTTTTTGTTCAGCCAAAAGCATTGTTATAAATTGTATATTTAATATACTTGTCCAGAAGCTCAACCAGAAAGACGATACAGCCAAACGTTACGCCGATGCAGTACAGCAGCAGCGCATCGTAGATCTCGAACAGGCGCAGGGACTCGTGCAGTTCACTATCGATTTGCTGCAAATGGGCCGAACTCTTTTGTTTCCTCTGAAGCTGGTGGTGCGTTTCCCAGTGTTGCATTATGCCGCTCTCGAAAAGTCTCTGGATAAATACATTTAGTTCTGTGAACCACGGAAAAAACATATCCACAGCAAACACTTGTGGCATTTCAACTGGAACAACAAAAAAAAAAGAGTCTTGTTAGGCATACCCGTATAACATTTTGTGCAATATGCGTGCAGAATTTGCACGTAAGCACGCGTAAACGTTGCTTGCAAGATAGAGATGTCACTTACGTGCAATGTTTGCATGTTTGATAAAGTACGATACAGTACGTTAAAGTACGATAAAGTACAATAAAGTACGATTAAGAACGATAATGTACGATCAAGAACGATCAAGTACATTCAAATACGATAAAGAACGATAAAGTATGATAAAGTACGATAAAGAACGATAAAGAACGATAAAGAACGATTACGTATGATAAAGTACGATACAGTACGTTAAAGTACGGTAAAGTACGATCAAGTACGATAAAGTATTAATTATTACCTAAAGGTTTCTCTAGGATTCGGAACAAATTGCGACCGTTCACCTGCATTTCTGGTTGGCTCAGTATATATAGGGCATTGGATTTGGGTATGATGTAGGCCATACTGGTATTTTGCCTCAAAATGCTCTCATAAATCAGCGGATCTTCAGTAAATTGTAATTTCGTGTTCATGCTGCGGATTATCAAAATATGATTATTATTTATGAAAAAAAAAAAAATTATAAATGTTTCGCATTACTTGTACTCTTTAATTTCGCGCAATGCAAGAAATCCAATGCCTGACGTCCAAATCTTTATATCCGTTTGCAGAACGTCTTCCAATGTATTAAAGATCGGCTCCAGAAAGGGCTCCGAGTATTGTTGGTACAATGCACCGCTGAACAGCATTCCGGACAATATTGTAAACACCGAAATTGTAAGCACCAGTACTTGCTCAGCTCGACTACGTGCCGGAATGCCTGCGGTTGTGCCCAATAACATACCGAACGTATCCACATACAAACGCACAAATTCCATAGACCTTTCATCAGCATCACCGGCGGCGGTTACTAACTGAAAGCATTTCCTTAAAACCGCAAAGAGCAAACACACGGGCAACCACATCCAAAATACGGGCGAATTTGCGAGCAAATCGCACACACTCGTTGTTATGCGCTTCATCTTGTTGGGCACCACAATCACGTAATCGACAGTTCGATGTGAATTTAAGGGAATGAACCTGAACCTATGATATATATCAATTAAGTAATCATCATGAAGTATAATCGATGTTGTTGGTTCATCATCATTATCTGAATATCTTTTAACCAGTGTTATGTGTTTATAGCTATATTTGCGGTCCGGCACAATGACGTCATTGTTTTTGAGTCGATTGTACAATTTCAATTCACCGTCAAACACTTTTTGATCGTTATTAGGATTAACTATAATAATCAATGGACGTTTCAGGCGTTTCGCAAACAGTTCGATGACATTGATGTCCGTACTCACATATTCACAATGGTGACTCGTTGCACCACATTCCCGGTAAACTGCTGATCCGATATTCTTATTGGTGTATGCATAGATCTTATAATACATATTTAAGAATCTATATTTACTGTAGATACTGTACAACAAATCCTTTGGATTGCCAGCATCTTTGGTCTCGTCAAATCTGGTGCTGAATTTAAAGTTGGTTCGATCCATGTTCTGAATAACAATGTATGGTGTAACGGTTATTCTAGCCGATATCATCATGTCACTCCAGACCGAATGATTTGGTGGTTTTGCAGAGAAGGCTATAAAAAGGTACCTAACATTAAAATAGTATATAGGAAACACTTCTGAAGCGATTGGCTCATCGGACACAGTAATAACGAAGAATTGTTCAATATAACTTAGCGGGTAAGCATTAGGATCCAATTTTAGGATTGTCACAGTGAAGTGTTGGTCGTGCGTTGTAAAGAGATTGTCAAGCAGGTGGTATGCACTTTCTTTGTAGAGCACAAGCACTTGGGAGATTTGCAGTTCGTTGAGAGTGTCACGCACTAGTTCGGAAAGGTTTATCTTAGAGTTCGTGGTGCCCACCACTAGGAGGGGGCCACAGAGTAGAAACAAGTACAAACGGGTCAGATGCATTTTTATTATAATGCGTTTGGCTAATCGAATGAAGGCGCTTGAACGACTGCCATTAACTTCATAAACCGGTGCTAGTCTATGCAGCACGAGCCACGTTTAATGCAATTAAGTCATTAAAGTAATTATCATATACGCGAGGTTATCGGAGGTGGCACATGGGCCGTTTCCTTTCTATCAACATCATTTTATATTTTTACTGACTATGCATTTGCGGCATCGCACTATTTTCATTGTGCACTCATATATGCGGATTACAATCTATACATTTTAACCCTTCTTGGCCCAATTGTATCGGGTTTTTTTTTTTTTTTTCAAAAATATATGAAAATCACTTTTGATTTATGGATGTCTATTTGTGTAGTGGAAAATAACAAAAACAAAGTGATCAATTTTTCACGTTTCTTAATTTTTTGTATAATCGAGTTCATTTCGAGGTAATTCCGAGAAATGTCCAAACGAAATCCCGTTTATTTTTCCAGTTGTACTCTATTTAAAAAGTGTTTACCGGTCAGCCTCGAATCGCTGAGTTTTTCTCGAAATGATTCTAAAATATTTAAAATATCGACTGTATAAAGCGTATTCGATTCGAGCTAATTTCGAATTATTTTTGAAAAGTAGATTATAGTTTCGGCTAAATTACACTTTAGCGGGCGAAGCCAAGAATATTTTTTCTTACCAATATTAACAAATTCATATTCTTTTGCCTGTAAAATCCCCCTTAAGGAGTGGTGGGAAGGGGAGGTGGAAATTGAATTTAAGATATTCACTTTATTGTTTTTGAAATAAAATGTTGTTTCGCGAAAAGTACAGCATAATACTACAAAAAAAAAAACTTACTAGGAAATAGAAAGAAGAGCGAGATAGGTAGAAAGGAGTAGACGCACTTAAGTGCAATAGCCCACCAAAAAAGATTTAAAAAGATGCTCTTTAAAACTGTAAACCACCCTTTCAAAGAGGATTTTCCCAGAAGTTTGTCTCTATAGTTTACAGTGTTTTTCTTTCGCCTGCAACCCTTCAACATAAGCCCCCTAATCATGATTTAAAAAGAGACTCCTTAAAAGGAATTTCCCCTGTAGTTTGTCTCTATATAGTTTACAGTGTTTGCCAAACCCCGTAAACACAAGCCCTCCAATAATGATTTAAAAGAGGCTCCTTAAAACATTAAACCAGCCCCTGGACAACAGTCGAACCTCCTTACAACCCCTTTTCTTGGCTCTGCCCGCTAAATTGATTCTAACGCCATTAATTCATCGGCTCAGCTGTTTACATATAATTTATCTCAGTGATGATAGGGTTGGTTATCGTCTCATACATAACAGTCCAGAACGTCGGCTGCCACCACATTTCATAGTGACCTCTACGATCCTCCCTCTGGTGCTTAGATCATCACCGGAATGCTCTCCACTTTAGATGGACTCATTCAATTTATCAGCACCTGCTATAGATCTGGCCTCCCGGCAAAGTGTCCAACCTATCCAGGTGTACTGCTAATATTCCACAATCTAAGCCAACAAGTTTCCCCTAGAAAGTTTATCGCCGATTTTGTTACAGTCTTACTGGGGGTCTGTAAATGATTAGCTTTTATATTTCACAGCCACAATTCTGGAGGTGCACTGTGAGAGATGCCCGTTTTTCTTCATGTATATGACCCAGGCCTTATCATAAGTGCGATCGAAATTCCGCAGGCAGGTACCGGTCCTGTGATAGATATTTCACTACCGGTCTTAGATCTTCTGGAATCCCTGGAATGTTCAGGGACAAAGATAAAGTTTACGGAGACCTGCGGCGTGGTGTTAGCTCTTGCAGCTCTTGTATGCATCAGTCAAGTCCAAATGCCAAAGTAAATCTGGAGGAACTTAACGCACTCAAAGCCTGACCATATGACCGGTGAAACAAATCCCGCAAGGCATAAGGAAATATCAAATGAATGAATGCTGGCAGCCCCAGCAGTTAAGAGGTATATAAACACCCCCGATCTATTAGAATTCTGCCAATGCTTCATATTCTCAAGGATTGTTACTTTTGAAGAACCTCTTAACGCGTTTTTTTTTTGTGGGACGTAATCTGCTGACATCTAAACTCTGACTTTGAAGATACGGTATCGCTAAAGATGAAATCATGGGGTTGAAAAGCATTTCTATAAAGCGAATGTCGGAGTAGTTTTCATGGTACTGGAAATGCCTCTACAAACAAGACGTTGAAACGTCTCCAGTGCATCGTCAAAGAAAGCTTCGTCTCACCAATAGACCAATTTCAGGAGAAAGCCTCAAAGACCGTTCGAAAGTACCCCGACCGGCCAGATGACGTTTTTGGCATTGACGAGCTTTTATATTGTCCATAGCAACTGTCTAGATACAAGTATATCCGAGATTATAGTGGTCCGAAGACCATCAAACCGGGTCTTCCTAGTAATAAGTCTTTCTGGGGTTAACATAAAGACCGAGTTTGTCACACCATTGAGAAATAGTGTTCAGAGCGTTCTGCATAAG
>JAAAKO020031411.1:0-29216 GCA_010015015.2 Bolitophila cinerea | reverse complement strand
ATGTATAGATAATTTTATCTGATTGCACACACACACTGGCAATATACAAAAAGTGTTACAGTCTTTATTATATACCTGCGAACTTGCCGTATATACACACACCAATATAATCGTGCATATGTATATGTTTTAAGGTATATTGATCGCAGCGAACACTTTAACAACAACGTTTAAACTTTAAAGGGATTCTCGCGCGATTGTGTTCGGATATTTCAAGGGTCACGAGACAGGTAAGTAACAATAAAGGCCAATGGGACAGGTGTTTTTTTGCATTTTTGGATTTTTATTTGTTTTGGTAGTTTTTTTGTTTCTTTTTTACATGTTATACAAATATTTATAATATTCTTTATTTTATTTTATTTATTCATTTTTATATGTTGTGATGATGGAATGAGATATCGTCTCAAACAGAGAGGTCCAGCACGTATGCCACTGGATGGGCACATTGTGCCAAAATATAGTGGATTGTTTCTATTGGAAAAAAACACTTCTAAGAAACTCTATATTAATTGAATTATGGACTCTTTCAAACTGCATTCAGGTCTTTTGTTTTTTTAGTACACTTCATGTTTTTGTAATTCCAAAATAAATACTAAATTATAATAGTAAATAATACAAACCGCATTTTTTTTAAATCAGTAATTCATATTGTATTGTGTTTCATTATTTGGAACACATATTTAAAAATTACGTTTCTAGAGTAATTCTTAAAAATAAACACATTTTTTGGCGAGCAGAATTAAAAGGCAAATCATACTCCGACAACAATTTTAAAAACCATTAGGTTGAAGTATGTCGTACGAAATAAACAAAGTTACTTGAGTTTTTAATACATTTTTTACGCCAGTAAATATAAAACAATGGAGATAAAAATATTGGCATTATAATTATTGGACATTTTTCAGGTGAAATCTAACTTGTAATTGGTTGATCTTTGAATCCCGATAATGTAAATTAATAGATTTAAACAATTTTGAAGTAGATTACCTATTTAAAAAAAAAATAAAAAATAATATTATTATTATACTTTTAATCCAAAAAAAGTCTTAAATTTTGGTAAAAACTTTTATATTCAAAAACAAGTTTTAGCTTTTAGGACCTCTTTTTGAATCATAAATGTACTTAGGTATGATTTTATAAGTTAACTTTTTTGGTGAAATCTTACAAAACAACTTTAAAGATCTCTTCCGAGTTGTTTTTTATAAAAAGGGTTTTTAATACAAGACACATTGTTATGTATTTTAAAATTTTCCGAAAAATATTTTTTTTTAATGATGATTCCCAGAGCACTTTTTTTAAAAAACTGCCTAACAAATATTGTTTGGGAAACATCTTCTATACCAATCCAATAAGCCTTATTTATTTTAAGACAACTTCATATAAAGTTAAGCGATAGCTGGTAGCTGCTCTGAATATATATTTTTTAATATTAAATCCTAGTTACTGTGGAATTTGACTAAAAAGATAATAGATTTTCTTTTTTAAATATACACTCGAATCAAAGAATAAATATTAAAGATTATAATTAGAGACCGGAAAAATATCACTCAAAAAATGAATAGTTAAAAAAGATAAATTACACATAAATTAATAAAATAAAAATAAAATATTTTTGAGATTTTATGCAAATTATACATTTTTACAAAACTATTTAATTATTTGAATGCTTCTTTAACGAGGAGATAAATCTATTTTGCAATATAAGATGTAAGCAGGTAGACAATTTGAAAAAATATTTATTTAGTTAATTTTAATAATAAAATAAAAAAATAATGTTAAAATATTCAAAAATAGTCAAAAAAAAAATTACATTTTTGAAATGAAAATAATATATAAAATATTATAGCAGTATATAAATTATATCATATTTTGGTCATGGTTAGTTTATATATAAGAAATATCTTCAAATATTAATAATTATTTATTTAGATTACATTATTTAGTTGATAGCGATAATCCCTAAACCCAAAACAATTCTGCATGGAGAATTTTGCATCAAGCAGCTATAAAACGTTTCGAATATATTTTTCAACATCAATTCGATGGAAAATTATATTAATAATAAGTAAATGACCCCGTGGAGAAATTTTTTATCGGCAAATATAGCGGGTTCTTTATTGATCCAAAAAAGGGAAGAGAATTAGACTAGGCATGGTAATTGGCCATATATTAATTGGCCGACACTCTATTGACCAAATAATTGAATTGAAGGTACAAATCATAATTAGCCATATAATACGGTTGGCCGACTATCAATTAGCCGACTAATAGCTATAGCTTAATTTTATCATTCGATCAATGGAGATTTGGCCAATTGTTTTTCGGCCAATAGTATCATTTAAGAAATTGACTACTCTCTCATAGTGACATTTCATCATCTCCAAGAAATGTAAATAATATCTTGACATATGGACATTAGGCCTTTTTGGTATAAGGAAAAATGATGGATATATTTTGGGCTCAATACTACAAACCTGAGCCTGAAAAACTTATCGTAATGGAAAAAAAGGTTTCACAAGCCTACTCTGCTACTGCACTCTTTACTTCCACCATTCATCTAAATAGTGCACCTCGATAGTAGCTTGAGTGGTACACTACAAAATGCTGCACCTTTATAATACATAGCATTAGGCGATGTTGCTTTATGACTGCTGCTTGATATTAGCTTTAATACAACATTAAAACTTGTCCAACTTAATAAAAGTATTAGGCGATGTTAATTTATGAGTGCTGCTTGATAGCTTTGTTACAAAATTTATAAATGGTGAAACTTAATATAAAACATTATGCGATTAGGCCTTATATGCATAGGCGGAACCACTAAATTGTTCTGGGGTGGACAAATCATCACTACAGTATTTGACATTTTTGTATGGGATTTTATGTCCCATTTCCACCACCTGAAACCGCCAGTGCTTATGAGTGTTAACCGATGTCCAAGATATTAGCTTAAGTACACCTTTTAAAAATGATACAACTGTGCAATAACATTAGACAATGTTGCTTTATAAGTGCCGCTCGATAGTAGCTTTAGTACAACATTTATAAAAGATTAAACTTTATAAAAGCATTTCGCAGTTGACAGCCACCAAGGCCATAGCAAGGGGAGATTTGGTGGTTTAAACCACCCCGAAAATTTCTTATATATGTATTTTGAACTTGAAATACTTAAAAAATTATCGCATATAGTTGCTTTTGCTGTAAAATTATAATATTTAAAAAAATCTTTACCAGGACTAGCTTTTTGTAAAAATTTACTAATATTTTCAAAAAATGTTGCTTAGTGGCGAAATTTTGGACTCGCTAGACTGTCATATTTTGAATTTTCTTTTTTTTATACAAACTCACAATCAATCGATATATTTTATAAATTTCGTTTTCTTTAAATGCACGAATACAACGCATATGTGAGTTTGTATAAAAAAAAGAAAATTTTGTTTATATTCAGGGCACAAAACATATAAAATAAAAAATATATTTAAAAAAAAATCTATCGCCATCGCATTGCATTTGAAATTACCAAAAATAGGAAAAAAATAAACTTAAATAACCCAGATGATGTTTTTTCAGAGTAATATTATATTTTAGTAAGTTATTTCAAAAAATTTTTAAATAAAATTAAAAAACCTTATTACACTGTTAAAAATTAAAAAAATAACTTAAAAAAAATGTTTTTTTATTTTTAATAAAAAAAAAAAAATTCCAAATTTAAAAAAAAACATTTTCTCGAAAAAAAAAATGTTTGTCCTCCAAAGTATTTCAGTTTACTTGCATTTTTAATTTTTATAAAGTTTCAAATGCAATGCGCTGGCGATAAACATTATTATTTTTTTTTTTAAATACTAAAAAAGAGATTTATTTTACAAATTCTGTCCTAATCCTAATCCTAATATAAAATTATTTTAAATTATGCTGTAGGTATTACTGGAAACCAAAACCAACGCCCACCACAGAAATAAATACTGGCTACGATCTTGACAGCCACCTAAGATTGAGAAATGTTTCTTTAACACAAATATTGTTAACAACATCAATTTTCTTGTCTGCTTCGCACCGAAATACGCTTTGCCCAATTACCGTAAACAATACTCGCATGATTATCGAACGCACCGAGCACGCGCGTACTCGCCTATTACACGCATTCGAAAATCTTAACACATAAAAATATATAAATTATAAGTTTAAGTAATCGATTTTGAGAAACCGTTACGTGTTATTGTGGAATTGTGGATATAAACGCGCGTTCGTACACGTGTTTCAAGTCGCGTGAGTATTAGTATATAGTATTTCCACTAATATATAATAAACCGTATTATTTGCAACATGCATACCGGTTATAATTGAAGATACAAATATATAAAAATATGTCTTAACTATATTAAGTATAAGTAAATCCGTGAGCCCGAAAATGTGAATGCGCTTTTACGTAAAACGATCGGCGGGCGCACCGCCATTAATTTACACACACACACATACATATCGTATAATTATCTCTTTGACACATCGCATACAGACGAGAACCACCCAAAAATGTGTGCGTTTCACTTTCGTTTTCACAATTTCGTCTTTCTCTCTTTCTTCTTTGGGGCCACCTGAAAAACAGGTCAGAGTATTGAGAGCGCCAGCCGCGCTTCGCACTGCATTTGAACCCAATCTTTGCCAATATAACGGTATTCACAATTTTCGCAATATCATTAAGAATATGACTTACTTATTTCTGTGCAGAGCGCATGCGCGCACAATTGTATACTTTTCGCAATCGTACTGAAGACGAAGAAGAAAACCAGTGTCGCACTGATAAATAATATTAAATATATATATTTGTATTGTATGTATGTGTGCAAAGCTTTCGCAAAAGTGTTTGCGTGTACACAAAGTACACGGGTACATGAGTATAAGTGCGTTTTTCGAGTGCGCGCAGTGCGATCCTCCATCACGCCGGCTCCGCATCACAAAACATGCGACTGTATGCGTACATTTTAATAAAACGCTGCTGCGCGTAACCTTATTATTATGATACTATTACGTATTCTCGTTTGTCTGTTGATATAAATGTACAATTGTACATAAGACATAACATTTATGAATGTATACGTTAGTATACGTACACAAACACACACACACATAAACGCACAGTGCACACACGACGGTGAGCATAAAACTAGTTGCACGCGTAACAGCACAATCTTAATAATATTAATTCAACTTACATAAATATGTATATATATATATATATAAATATATGTATGCTGTATCTAATGTTGTATAAATTAGAGTGGGTCGATTTATGCTTGCATTGCATATTATATGGACTCCAAGTCGTCGCGGATATACCAAGAAAGGAAACTGATGATCAGTAATATGATTTCGTTTCATCAGGCAATGAAACAGTTTTATGAAAACAAATCTTCAAAATAATACGTCTCATGGTCGCCATAAAATAATGAAGATTTTTTTTAGTTACCAGTACATTTTGCTCATCTGTTTTGGCCATTTTACCAAAATTTTTGTGCATTTTGTAAATTCAAATTGTGCACTTTGAAATTTCAGTTTTTAATCATCTGTTTTGGCCATTTTACCAATAATTGAGGGCATTTTGCCAATTGTTCTAAAAACTTCAAATTGTGCACTTTGACATTATCAATTTATGCTCATCTTTTTTGGCCATTTTACCAAAAATTCAGGCCATTTTGTCAATTGCCAATGGTGCGCTTTAACAATTTAAATCTTTAAAAGTAGTGAATTTTACTATTCGGTCAAAATGCGAATTAAAGATTTGATTTGATTTTTAATTGTACTATGTTTGTATAAAGTTTCATAAAATTCAAACAAGAGTGGTTAAAAATATATACATCAAAAAAGCAGGATCAGATATTTTCCGATAATTTATATTTAATTTTGTTTTTCTCTTGTAAACTTCAATTTTTTTGATAAATGTGCAACATGCTTATAGTAATTTATTTTCTTTAAAAATCTTAAGAAAATTGTATATTATAAAATCTCTATTGTACATAATTAGGCACCAAAATTATTTGTATTGCTTAATAATTTTGTATAAGACCACTGCTTTAATAAAAATATAATAATAACTTATAATAATAACTGTCTATCAACATATAACAAAAATATATATATTTATTCAAAATCATTCCAAAAGATATCGCATAATGATGGCGCAAACGACTAGTCCATTTTTTTCAACAAAAAAAAACTGTCAATTAAACAATAGAAAAAACCTAAAATTGTATTCTTTTTACGATTTTAAGATATCTTAAACTTTTTTTAGGTTCTATGACAATGTTCGGAAAACACAATTCTCTGGACAAGATAGTTTTTCAAAAAGAAATTAAAAAAAAAGAAATAAAAATAAATCAAAAAATAAAAACCAAAAAACAAAAAACAAAAATAAAAGAAAATTAACAAAATTTTTATGGGATATTTCCGATTTAAAATGTTAAATTTATTTTAAATAACGAAAAATTGCTAAGATGGATCATATTTTGAGCGGTAAATAGAGTCGATGTGCTAAAGGTATCATTGTATTTAATGTCAAATCTTTAAATATTAAAAAACGTCTCTCAAATGTCCACCCTCCACCCTCCATTTAATCTGCCAATCTACCTCTGCCTTATATAACCCATTGTGATCCACCAAGAATACTAAAAATTATCATCAAAAAATTTAAAAAAATACCAATAACTAAACAAAACAAAAATGGTTTTCTTGGGCAGTGATCATTTATCCATTAAAATTGGACCACAAGAACGATTGTCTATTTATTTTGTGTAGAAACCTACAGAAAACCTACAAAATCTAGAACACTTGAAAAAAAAGAAGAAGAAAACACATGGAATTCGACATCATCCGCATTCTAAATGTCGTAATGGTTAGGTTGAAAACATCAATCAAATTAAGACATACGAGTAAAGGCTATAGCACTAAGTTCTCGTAAAAAAGTTGAAAATATTTAGCTAACTAAAAGTCAAGCAAAAAACCTTGCCTTGTTTAAAAAATATGGTAAATGTTTCATATAAACAGTATTGAGTATACGAAATAAACTAGAATATTTAAAATTACTTTTATATTTGTGTTTAATTATAAACAATTTATATTAAATTATATACCGGCGCCGGCGATCACGTGAACTTAGTACCAGGCTTACCTATTCATTTTTGAAACAAATATCCTACTACAAAATGTAATTTAAAAAAATCTATAAAATTGTTTGTTAAAAAAATCAGTTTTATATTATAAAAATTATTAAACATTATGGAATTTTAAAACAAAATTAAATGTACATATTTTTAATCATTAACCATTAAAACTGAGTGTTTCATGAGTCTTGCTGGGTAAATATGTTATCAACAAGCAGTATTAGAAGTAAACCCGGAAATAAGATAACTATACCCATTTTATTTTTCTGTTGAATTGCATCTTGAAATTAATCTATAGATATTTTTTACCTTTCATAATTGCTGACCTATGTGAGATTTTTTAATAATTTTGTAGTAACGTATGTATATATATATTTGTCGGTCTACAATTAAAACATGCGTTTTGGTTGGGATACTAAAATATAGCTTATCGAATTTCCAATAAAATGAGACCAACTTATTTTAGCCAATTTTGCATATTTTAAGATTTTCAATGCATATTTTTAAGTTAGAGCTTTTTTGCATATTTTTGTGCATATTTTTGTGCATATTTTAAAATTTTTTGCCTATTTAAACTTATTTTTTTTATTTTCTCCATTTTTTAAATTTATTATATTCAAAATTTGCAGACATTTGATAATATAAAACGGCGCACAATTTAATGTGCCCAAATAAAATTTAAATTGTAAATTTTTAAATATATATTTAAAAATATATTTATATAAAATATAAATAAAAAACATTTTTTTGGCCTAAATAATTACAAAAATTATACCAAAATAATTAAAAAAGTGTCTACAAAAAAAAAACTAAACGTAAACATAAAAAAAACATTCACATTTTTTTGGACGCAATAATCTATATATTTTGTATTTTATAGTGCAAATTGTCGATCTTTTAAGTGCATTTTTTGGTGCATATTTATGCATATTTAGACACCGGTTCTGGCTCTAGTAATAAAATGTATTGTTTTCGAAGATTTTTTTTTACCAAACGTTTTTTTTAATATAATATTAAAGCGACAAACTAAATAACAGTAAAAAAACGTAGAAACAGCTTTCTTATTCAGATTTTTCTTAGCGGAAAACATGATTTGATATTTATATACAATTGTCCGCCATTAACTAGTAGTAACACATTTCATACGTGTATTACACGTTGGGTTTTTCGTATTTCGTTCATTAAACTCATAGATACTTGGACACAAATACAGGTGGTTAATAATAATATCGCCTAGAGACATTCTAACCGCACTCAAACAGTCACACACACACACACACCATCGTATAATAATTATATATATATATAGTAATAGTAATACAAATTGTTTATATAATTTACCTTGCATGTGAATGTGTTTAACGAGTTATCCAAAGAGAGTTGACCAGTTCGAACAACCTGCCTTGTTGAGGTGGTAAAATCTGCGATCGAAAATCAACTTTTGTATTTAGGTCACAAACACTCACTCACACACACACACTGACTCACTCACTCACTCACTCAGCAGCAGCAGTGGCGGCACACGTTTAAATGCACATAAACATTAAACATAAATGTATGTGTGTGTGTACAATTTTCGTATGTTTTATAAATAAATGTACAAATATTATAATATTGTACACAATCCAGCATTAAAAATGCACTTAATCACAAAATTTCGTATGCGCATGCGCGCGAGTTTCCACTTTCTACGGTTTATTGTTTATTTTATTAGTTTTCTTTCTTTGCGGTGTGTGTGTGTGTTGCAAAAACGACAGTTAACGATGATAAACGGCGGCCACAGTGTAACGGCTACACATGATTTTTCCGGTGGTTCTGTAATGACTACGCGCTACGCGGCACGTGAGACTTAGTTTTTTTCTGTATTCTATAGTCGTCGGTCGTTTGCAATCACTGATCACTCACTATAACTAACTAACCAACTAACTATCTAACTCCACAAATGCGCACCACACACATACACATATACACCCAAACCGTTGTTTGCCGTTCGCGTCCGTCCGTCCGTCCGTCCGTAGAACGGTTCTGCTATGTGTTTATGCGCGCACACGGATTACGGTTCGTAGCCGACTGAGTGACCGGAATTAAGTCAAGTGAAAAGTATATTAAATGAAGGAATGTTTAAATGTGTTGTTATTTTCTCTTCACAGTGAGCAGATCATATATACACATATATATGTAAGCAGAAGAGTGAGTGGCAATTAACGACGATCGCGAACGTCGTCCACCGATCGACCGACTGAAGCAACAGTTATAATATAAGTACGCGAATATGTACCTATATTAATTTTATCAACTATATTATCACACGCTCAAAACAAGACGACAAGACGACGAAGACGACTACTCTCTCTCACACACACAAACACCTTTGCTTAAGCGGACTTCCTTAGCCCACGAACGGTGATGGAACTCTGCGAGATAGGACGACGAAAAGCTATTCCGCTTGCGTTTCTCGATCAACGATCACACTCAAAACGATCACACTCAAAACTCAAAACTCTTTACGAATATGCGGCTCTCGCACGATCACTACCGCCACCATTGAGCCATGAGCCACCGTGTGCCGTGCCTTGATTCGTGTTTCGTGATCGTGAGAGAACTATACGCGGTGAGCGGGTGAGCGATTCTTTCACTTATCTTTTCTCTGGTCGTTCGTTCGTCGGTCGGTTAAATCGGTAGATATTCAAATTTTGGCGCGCTTCGCTCTCTTCGCGCGTTCGCAACTACCGCGCACCGCGCACGTTGCAGCTATCACAATCACATATAGTATACTATATATATATATATATATACAAATATGCTATGCTGCGCATATCGTCCGCGGGCGCAACATTTAATTGAATATAATCACGCTCGCTCGCGTCTTAATGTGCAAACATATTTAAGGAAGACGTTATGCGGTATTATCCAATTTAATGTATTATACTATATATATATATACAGTGATATAACTTTAATATAGACATAGAGACGGATGGAAGCTATGTGTGTGTGTGAGTGTGTGTGTATGCAAACAACGACAAAAATATTATAATCATACTTCATACACATAGACGATGGATAGAGTTGTATTTTAATATGTATGAATTTGTATATTATTGTACAATTGTACATAATATATTATATGAATAACGAAATACAGAGAGTGAGAGGTATTTTTAAATTATGTGCGTGTGTGTGTGTGTGCGGTCTAAGCATGTTTATATTTGATTATTTGTACAATGGATTTAAGACTTTAGCGTTTGTTAAATAGTTATACCTTTTTCAATTGATCATTTAAAACGGGTATAAATAGAAATATAAATAGAAATATATAGTCTTATAAGATAGATCATAAAATGTATAATAACACTGTATAAAAAATGTATATACATATATGCAATATGCATTTTCAGTGTAAACTCACTCAGCTTAGGAAATCGTTGACTTCAGTTTGGATGATAATTGCTCAGTCTCAGCTAATTGTGTTTAATTTCATAAGATCAGTGCAGACGATTCAATCAAACACCTTTTTTGATCGCCCTTTTTTGTTGTATGTCGAATGTCGTTCGCTTTCTCTTTTTGGTATTGCAAAATATATGCTCCATCTAAATTAGTATGATTAGGCATGTATATGTCTATAAGTCTGGTGCCTATTAGCATTTATATCTCAAGTACAAGATGAAATTTGTGTTATAGGTACACGCATAAAAATTCAGAAGTGGAAAAATGTCTTTTAGTTATGTAAACCGCTTTACATAATTAACAAGAAAAGCAATTGGAGGTTAAAAATAATTGCCAAACAAACTTGTTATGGTTGGATTAGAAATCGCGTATTTTTAAATCTAATATTCAAAATCCCGTATATCATAATCCCATTTTCCAAAATCCCGTATTTAAATATCACGCAAAAAAACTAAAAATAATATAAAAATTAAGAAAAAAATTGAAACAAACTAAAATTACGATAATTAAAAATAAGTGATGTAACGTTTTTGCGTTATATATATAGAGGCGTTTGAACAGATGCAAAGGAGGTTTAGAGGTTTTTGCCGTTTTCCACTAACGGATAAATGTTATTTAAATGATAAAATGCCATGTTAATTATGTAGTAATATAAGTCAATGAAATGTATTTTCAAACCGGCTCTAACAGAGCCGTGAAATGAACTGAACTTTGTTTTAGATAATATGGATAATTTTGTAATCTTTTCGGCAATAAATTAAATTAAATTAAATTAAACCACCGGGAATAAGTCGTAGTCAGTCTGTTCACGTCGGTTATATATAATAAAGAGATGTATAATTAAAACCAATAAACACTAAAAACTAAAACTTTTATTAATAAAGAACATTTCATAAAACCACACTCGTCGGTGTTTGTAATCCAAGATATATTGTTTTAATGAATGCATTGAGGAAACATTGGCTGCTACTGAGAATGTATTGAGTTCATCTGAGTCTTCAATACCAATAATATTATATTATAAAGACTGTTTTTTTTTTACTAAAGAAGAAATAAATTCTTATATATTATTTATTTTTTGTTAATTTTTCAATGAATTTAATTTATATTTTTTTCTGCAATGTATTTATTGTATTTTATGCTGTATTTTATGTAAAATTATAAAATATGCGAAAACATATTTTTTTTGTATTTATTTATTGCTCGAAGCATGCACCGTACAAAAAAGTACAAACTGGAAGAATATTATCGATTAGTAATATGATTTTTGATCTGAACCATAGCAAAATGCTTTTATGGATATATATATATTTTGCCTGGAACTTTATATTAAACTCATTTTACCGATATCAGAGATGTCAGCCGATCGAAATGTACTGAGATCTGCTTATCTGAAAATACATCGTTTTAAATGTTCTATTTATTTTTAATATATTTGTTTATACATATTTATTAAAAAAATTTAAAGAAATTACCTTGATTCTCCGAGCATGACCGGGCATGCTCTGAGCATGACCGAGCATGATCCAAAACACCTGTTTGCAAGCATGCTCCGAGTATGACCGGCCTTATGCTTGACCATGACCGAGCACACTTTTGTCATGCTCTAAAATCCACAACCCTAATCGTGTTTGTGGCGCCACGTATATAATTTATAGTATTGTAATAAATATATATATATATCATACCTCGAAGAACAGACACGTCTTGTCCTCTTTGCACATTATGCCCTACTCCCAAGATGACGACGGACATTTGCTGCGTTACACGGCCGCGATTATATTTTCGTTTCGTCAGAAACGTCTTGTCCACTTGGACAGTTTTATTTTGTTTTCAAATAAGTAAATTGCGCTTATTCCATTCGAATTCCTGCACTTATGTGCACTTATTTATAGTGCCTTACCTTCATATACTTCCATATATAATTTTTAAGTGTTTTATTATAAATAAATTGTTATATATGATACATCAACCACAAAAATATACAAATACAAATACATACTTGTGAGGAAGAAGGCCAATAAACTTCCTGCAAACAAGTTATTGCTATTTCATTCTTACTACACATTTCTGCAAAACTAAGTGTAATGCTAAAATATTTTAGTTTTAAATGAATTTGAGGATGTATTTTGATTCACCACTTTGGACAGAAAAAAAGAAGATTGATGGTTAGATAATGTCCGTAAATAATAAATAATAACATTTAAACATCGATTATAAAATAATTGATTTAGCAGAATTAGAATATGATTATCTACAAGAATATATAGTCAGATTGGCTTGCCACAAAAAAACATATACTAGCTTCAAAACACAATTTTAAACATCCCCTAAAATAATTGACTTAGCATAATTACCGGTTTATTTTTTTCTTAGAACATCATTATCTTCAAGAATATTTAGTCAGATCGGCTTCCCACAGTAATCATATACTCGTGCCCACTTCCCAATTTCACTATACATCACCACTAGTGGTGATATATAGACACTTCCAAATAGCATAAGACACTTCCAAGAAGCATAAGATAGCAAATATTGTACCTATTACCAACAACAAAACAAATCTTATTTAATATAAATAGGTTATATTTGTCAAAATATACATGGTATAAGAATTGCCTGTGTTATCTCATTAACAGTAATAAATTATTTACATTACAAAATAAAAACATAACAGCATTCGAAAAAATCAGCGGGTTGATGTACTCGCCTTTCGGTTATTCTATAATGTTAGGCTCTGTGTTGATAATGGCTTATCCTAGGTTTTTTTTATATTTATTGGGCTAGTTTTTTTTTTAAATTACATTTACATAACATGATATTTTATATTATTAAAAGTGTATGTGTTTGTGTGTATGTGGTCCCTTATATATATTATTTTTAAGTTTATCGCATAATCTAATAATTATGTTCACAGCCATATATTTTCATTATGAAATCGCATTATTTTTATTTTGTGCTTTATACTAGTTATACTATAAAAAATTAATGTAAATATTTAGGTTTCTTTTATTATTTGTCAGTTTTATATATAAATTGATGTAACTCAATAAATATATAGTCTATATAATATTCTGAAGGACTTTAAAAGTTATTTTAATTCGTAAGGCCACAACGTATCTATATTTCTTTGTTTATTACATCTAGAAAAAAGAAATTAATTGAATTTCGTTAAATTTAGCACACCGCGTATTTTTTTGACACATACAACCGCTATGAAAGTGTGTGAATGTCTCTAGTTACTAACTACTATCCGATTGTTGCTATAATCGAATTCTTAGGCCCACAATCGGCGGTTCTGAAAATAAATAAAATGTAATTTAGTATATTTAGCTAGTGTGAAAATCATATATGTATTAATGAGTGGGAAAAAATATTTGTTTTGTTATACAGATTAGAATGTAGTTATTTATGAAATGTATTATGTTAATAAAGGTAGTAAGAAAACTAGATAATACTCTCAGAAGCATTGATCAATACGATCGAAAAATAATAATAACTTACCTCGCACTACTTGAAGTAAGCTCACAACAATATAAAAAATACGCAAAAGAAACCTTACAACTGTGCCTTATCAAAACACATATAGATTTGATTTTATAAAAATAGCATAGCTGGGATGATAACATTAAGCGTAAACTTTTATCAAACTTAAAACATTAATTATTATTAAAAAAATATTTTTTAAATTTTAACAGACAAAACGTTATCAAAATTAGACAAACTCATTATTTTATTAGTTTTGTTTAGGTCCATAGTGAATTTAATATCTAATAATAATTCGTAACAATAACCACATTTTTCTTAATTCAATAAAAATGTACGCAAACATTAATAAAACATACGTAAATTAAAATGGAATGCTCAGGCTGAAAATGGAAACACTACGTAAAAATAAACAACACAACTTTAGGTCTGCAGAGCAATGCTATCAACGATATACTACTATAATTGTTGTGGCTGTACCTGTAAATAGACGAGGCAGACGTCGATCGTGACCATGCTACCAATAAATCCTCACCTCTCCGCTGAGCCCGTCGCTCCTCCATAATGGCAATGGTAATATCGTCTGGCCACAGTGTAGTCTGTATGACACGGAAAACGAGTCTGCAAATATACATTTAATATGCAATTTATTATATAATTCAAAGTATAATCTCATAGCAAAATACCTTGGCAAAACACACACAATTGCCGTTATAATAATCAATAACCAGTGTACTGGTGAGGAGAGGCACATTTGAATGACATAGTATTGTGAGGGCACACCAAAACAGTTAACACAGAAGGTGTTATAAATCAAAGCGAACAAATAGTACGCACCCAGGCTACAGATTATGGACAGCACATGTAAAATAGTCTGCAAAACAATACAAAAAACCGGATGAGTCGTGTAATTGAATGTATAATTGTTTGTTAATAATGATATGACATACCCAATACTTAATTTCAATAGCGCCATGCAGAAGCATGGTTATTAGACAGGATGTCGTAATGGTGGTTCCGAACTCCCAGATATCAATTGTTGAGTCCCAGTACGTGGCTTCGGCCATAAAGAAAATTATCAAACTTTGGTAAAGCGAGTCCAGCATTATAATCCAAAACGAGTGTGGTTTGTATGCTAATCCTAATCGACCCTAGAAAACAAGAGCAGAAAAGAAGAATGTAGAAATGTATCTAATATATAATAATTTCTTACATAACGGTACAGGTAAGGCCTCGCAAGCAACAGGTCTTCGGAAACAACTTTATCGTACACGCCGATCGCCAGTGGTGGCAACGAGGTAAAAAACAAATTGTACAGCATCAAATAAATTTGATCAATCATCACCGACCCGGAAAATCCGCAATACAATTGATACCAGAAGATTAGAAACACAAAAGTCTGAAATTATGAAAACAGGGTTCAATATCTAAATGCGCAATAAACTTTCAATTTAATACATACCGCATTCTTGTAAAAGAAATACAAAATCATTCGTGCCAGTCGATCGTAGGACCAAAATCCATGATTTAAGATAAGCTTTTCCAGAAACTTAAACCGTGACAGTGTAAAGTCCGAAGCCATCACAGCTTGCATACCCTCCTGACCGGAAATGCCAACACCAACGTCAGCCATTTGAATCATAGACACATCGTTGGCACCATCGCCGATGGCGAGCGTGCTCAGGTGCAGCTCTTCCTTGACAATCTTGACCAGATAGGCTTTCTGCAGTGGCGTCGAGCGGCAGCACAGTACACAGGCACAATAGGTGGTAAGTTTTAAAAAGGGTTTCGTGAGGTTAGATCTGCAAATAGATGTATAGGTTATAAAATACCAGGTTTATTGGTTAAACTCAATAAATACACACCTCAAGTCCAGTATAAAAGTTAATGTCTTGCCATCCACGACAAGTGCTCGTGACTTTGATGAGCCTGAGTTGGCTTTCTGTTTGTCCACCTCATCCAGAAAAAACGAAATACATGCTTCGGCCGCATTTCTCGAGCGCGCCGTTAGTCTAAGTAACTCCATCTGTGGCTGAAATAACTTTGCTGAGTATGCCACATTAATGGCTGTCTCTGGTTTGTCACCAGTCAGCACCCAAATGGCAATGCCTGCGGCCCGCAATGCTACAATTGTCTCGGGCACACCTTCTTGTAATCGATCCTCAATGCCGGTGGCACCCAACAAAGTAAGATTGCATTCGAGGCTCGCAAACGAGTCACGAATACGTTTTTCACGATTTTCCAGCGACATCTCGATGTCCTGGTGCTTGGTCCACCATTCCGCGTACTCGAGCGGACTCAACGCACGCTTGGCCATGACTAGTACACGTAGACCTTGACGTGCATACATGTCGAGCTGCTGTTGCGTACGATCGCGTAATAGACCCGCTGCCGAATCGGGCATACATGGTTCCAGCACCGAAAAGATTGAGCTGTCCGCTCCTTTGGTGTACAGAACAATATCCTGTGTTCCCGTACGCCGTACCACAATCGACATACACTTGCGACTAGAGTCGAAAGGGAGTACCTTCAACACCTCGTACTCAAGCACACCCTGACCGATAACACTGACGAGAATGTGATTAGGACTGCGATTGATGAGACAACAATCGTAGCTGAACGATGCATTGACTAGAGCGAGTTCATCTGGACTCTCAGCTTCGAAAATAGGCCTGCCATCGGTGAGTGGTGTGTCCTGACGCGGACTTGTTCTCCTAAGAAAACAACATACATTAATAATGTGATAAACAATTTAATTTCAAAATAATACTCACTTCAATTTTGCCGCGATCTTCTTACTATGTGCCTTATTGTTTAGAATCGATGTAATCGTGGATATCTTAGATGTAAGTATGGCTTTAGCACGGACCGTCGGTGACATACTGCTAGAGGATGATTTTGTTTTCATTTGTGGACTTTTAGCGTGCTGTGGCGTGGACTCGGCCGAACTGCTGATCGGCGATAACGAAGGAATGTGCGGTTGCTTTAGGGAAGCAGAACTGTGCAGTGGAGGTGAGGGTGTCGTTGAACGGGACTCAGTAAGGCGCGTGTATCGATCTAAAATGTGGGTAATTTTCAAATAAACCTCGTACTTTGGGTAAACTATATAAGTCGTTTCATACCACCAGAACTTGTAGAACCGTTTGTCGAGCTAGGTGTGTCAGATGATCGCACCATTTTGATACCACGCTCATCGGGTGATTCTATCATACCACTGGCATTCATAATGTCTCTATAAAATGGAAAAGAACAGAAAAAATGTATAAATGTCTATGTATATTTCTTAAAACAGCCTTACCTATGCGGTGCAGCGCTTACAACGACTGTATTACATATTGCCATCACCAACATAAACTCTTGCACTGATTGCGCATGCGATGTGTAGCTCTGCATTTGATCGATCTGACACATGTCATCTGACAGCTTAGCATTGCAGACCACCGGTGGTGCAGGTGCACTGGGCTTTGAGTATTCCTCCTCCAACGCTGACGGTGGATGATTGTAGTCAATGCCATTAATTGTACATCGTCGAAACAGCATTTTGTTTTCGGTCAGTGTACCCGTTTTGTCCGAAAATATGTGTTGTATCTATAATTATGATTATTGCTATATTGCCTCATAAATTAAAACCTTCCCAATGATTGACATACCTGTCCCAGTTCTTCGGTGATATTCATAGCTCTACACTCCGTGCGCTTGTTTGTCTGAATGTCAAACAGTTCCGAGTTATTGTGAATATGAAAAACTTGCAGAATTTTGCACAGCTCAATGGTCACGTACAGTGATAGTGGGATCATAACCTGGACGGAAACACGTAAAACGAACGTAATAAAGGTTCCTTATTGGAAACGGATTTAATATTGGCACACACCTGTAGGATTATAACGTACGTCCAGAAAGTCCAGAGACTCTCGTAGCTAGGATTAACCTCGAACGGCAAAAACGATATGGTCTTCCCTTCGAAAGAGGTTAGCCACATTTTACAGCCAACCGCACCGATTACGCACAAAATAATTAGGATAAGCACGCACCTTGAGTGTATATACAAAAAAAATTTGTTAATAAAAACATATATAAAAAATTAAAATTAAATTCCTATGGCATATATAGATGAATAGACGGTTTGCAGTTATATTATTTGTTATTTTCAAAACATATTATATTATTATATATAAAACATAAAATATAAACCATTTATTGTTATTAATGGTGACAGGATTATATATTATATTTGCAGTTTCAGGACCAAGAAATGCACATACCTTTTTACAGCAGAAAATCGCTTAAATGACCTTATTTTAATATAATAATTAGAATACCTTTCAATATATTATTATTTAAACTGATAATAATTTGTTATACATATTTATTAAAAAAATAAAGAAAGGAAAGGCGATAAAAACAAGAAAGGTAATCTTGTTTTTAAAACAAAATCTATTTTTTTGTTTTTTTTTTTAATAAAAAATAGGTCCCGTGCAAACGAGACTATGTGCCAAGTTTTGGGCTGGATCAGACAAGTGGAAATGGGTTAAAAGGTGTGAAGTTAAAAGATAGATTTTAAAAACAAAAATGTATAATTCTTCTTTGTGTTCACTAATTAATTTTATGAAGTTATAGTGGCGATATTTAGTGGATATTTAACTAAAACTAAAGAACATTTACTGTACGTACATGAGTATTAGTATAAACACTTTTATTTTTATATGAATAGGCTATGTATATATACGAAGTTTCCTTACCAAATAACATCGACGTTCATCTGTTGTTCCAGCTGGGATCGTTTGTACCTTGGACCACTGTTGTTAAGCATGGCTTTTGTTTCGTGACCAGCGTACACCACAATTCCTTCGACAAAATCGGTGTTCTAAAAGTATCAATGATCTTCGTTTGTAATCGTGTTTAATTGAATAAATGTTGCATCACCCTACCTTCAAACGACTCTCACGCAACAAGAGGCTCTCAGTAGAAATGGGCACACGTTCACCGGACGTGTGTACCATTGCTCCGTGGAAACGGTATATTTTTGTGGACGGTGTGTCTACCTCCACACGACTAGTGAACTTGTTTGGCATAAAGACGTGCTGTCGTTCCAAAAAGCCACGTACAACCTATATACCAATAAGAAGAGTAAAAAATCACAAACAATTCGGAAAATTATCGTCTGCAAAATACTCACCTCACGACTCTTTAAGTTCGTCTCACCGTCAAGATCACAGGTATCGATGTAACACACACCGTGTGTATTGCTGGAGCGTAACAACAGTATGTCTGCCGGCACCGTTTCGTTGTTTGACAAATGTACGATATCACCGACGCGTACATCTTGCCATGGAATTTTCTTGTAGCGTTCTGATTCACTGCAAAAGGATAATGAACATCGAATTAGGAACGGGTATGATATGGAAAAAAATAACAAAAACAACTCAAAGAAATTACCGAATATTAAGTCAGAAATCAGAATTTAAATTTAGGGTTAAAATAAATTGTGCATTTTAAAATATTATTGTGCCAAAAAAAATAAAGAAACTTTGCCTTTGTAAACATGCAAAGGTTATAGCAATCCTAAAGCCCAAGAAAGATCGTACGGATCCAACAAGCTACAGGCCAATTAGCCTACTTAATGCTGTAGATAAATTGTTTGAGATCATAGTCCTAAGACGTCTTAAGCTTTTTTTTGGAGAAGCAGACATACTTCCCCCTCAGCAGTTTGGAGTTCGCTCACAACATTCTACCTGCCACCAAGTTTTAAGACTCACCAAGGCCATAAACTCCGCTAAGCAAAATCGACGTTCAACTGGATCTATATTCCTGGGTATTGAGAAGGCTTTTGATACTTTCTGGCATGAGGGCCTTATACATAAACTCCACATCATCAACACCCCACACTATCTCACGAAAATGATCGACTCATTCCTAACGGACAGAACCTTTGCAGTGTACAACTCAGGCTCAACATCTAGCTCACATGCTATTCCTGCGGGTATACCGCAAGGTTCCCAGTACTAAGCCCTATGCTATACAATGTATACACTTCAGATATCCCAACCCCAAAATACTGCGAAATTGTAACATACGCTGACGACACAGCAGTTTTTACCTCTAGCTTGCACTCAACGCTGTGGGAAGAAGATAGATAGATACTTCGAAAAATGAAAAATTAAAATAAACCCAGTTAAAACAAAAGCAATATTTTTCCAAATTTAGTCGACGAGCCAAAAATAAACTAACACACACCATTACACATTTTAAGACAGTAATTTTGTAACTTTGCCATTGAAAAAATCTATACTATATCTAGGGCTGACTCTCGATGAAAGCCTAACATTTTAACAACACACTGATAGAAGCATCGAAAAGGACCTATTGACATCTAGATTATTATACCCTCTAGCTGCAAGAAAATCCCGTTTATCACTTGAAAACAAACTCCTACTTTTCAAGTGCATAGTCAGACCTAAACAGAACTCTGATTTGAATTTGCATATCGATACTCCTGCCCCAATGATTCAGGAGACAAGGTACCCACGACCACAACGAAATCGTCGACCACCAAATCGATATGAATTCACTATTTAATTTCAAAATTGGGTTGGCGGAGAAAGTTTGGTCTTTTGATTCTGTGCTGCAGTGATCGAAATTGCATTATCGTATATGAATTCTTATCAAGTATATATATTTTACAGCACTGAGTCTCGGGGCGTCACATATTTGGAAACATGAAAAACCTTACAATACATAGACCATGTTGTCCTAGAATCAGGTTCATCCGAAAACATTATGACTGCAATTTATTCATTTCTAACTGACAACTCGATTTTGCCCAATTATTTGCGAAGGATCTAAAACAAATACTGGATGGAAAGAAAGAGTGATAGAGCATTTTCAAAGATTTTTTTCAATGGAGTAAAATTACATAAAACTCTTATATTTATAACTTAAGGAAACAACATATTTACAATGCGTATTCGAAAAACCCTCGGAAAGCCAATTTTCCGCTGCCGAGAATCAAACTCGGTCCGCACGAAATCTATTGTCCCACTTGGCTACTGCGTCGGTAATATACTATTTACATATATTTACTTACTATAACTGTAAAATAATAAATATCACCATAATATTAAAAACTAAATCGTAAATAAGATATATATTCAAATTGCTTTCTAATGAAGTACATTCTAAAATAAAACAGATAAGTAAATAGTATAAATACGGAATATTTTCCAACATTTCTATTATAACATTCAGTAGCAATCAACATGCAAGAGGTTCTAGTATTTGTCGCCATTTTAGCCATAGCGGCTGCCGTTCCCATTGAAATAGCGGAGTCCGTAGGTAATAAAATTTGACATTTAAAAACCTAACAATACCAAAAAATACAATTTTATAACATAGAACAATCCGATATATACTTCAAAGAATCTAGCTCTTTGGCCTATCTGAAGAACAGCGATTTTGAAATGGTACCACCAAGCGAACGCATCGTTGGCGGGAAAGATGCAAGTATTACAGATTTCCCCTGGCAGGTTGTTTTATTGGAAAGCGGATACTTCATTTGTGGCGGTTCCATTATCTCGAGTAACCGAGTTTTGACCGCTGCGCACTGCACTTCTAACTCAAACGAATCGAGTTTGACCATTCGTGCTGGCAGTTGCCACTTCAACAAAGGCGGTAATATCTTTGCCGTTAAAAAAATCGTCGGCCATCCACAGTACAATCCAAAAACAGGTGACAATGACATAGCCTTGGTGTTTACTACGACCATATTTCCTACGGGCGCTGCTACTATAAGTCCGATTGCTATGCACGCTCATAATGCCGCTATTCCCGCTGGATCCACTGGCACCGTGTCCGGATGGGGTAGGCTTAGCCAAGATGGAAAAGTCTCGGAGAAATTGCAGTTTGCCGAAGTGCAAATCATCTCGCATGCAGATTGTGATAACCGATACGGTGGTTCTAATAGAATCACCAACTATATGGTGTGCACTGGATACTCCGAGGGGCGAAGTCCATGCAACGGAGACTCTGGTGGGCCATTGGTTGTTGACAAAATCGTTGTCGGTGTTGTCTCATTCGGTATCTGCGCTAATCCCGATTTTCCCATGGTGTACACTCGTGTTGCTGCCTACATTCCATGGATTAATAGTCATTCATCTTATGTTGAAATGTTTGTATAAATAACTAAATTATAGTGATGTTTACATACTTTTACCAACCCAAACATTCACATTATACTTAAGTAATTGTTCCTTATTATCAGTTATGTTAAAAGAGTATAATTACCATCAATATTTATATTCTTAAACAGTGTAAATTAGCAGCGAAGAGGACCTGAGACTTGATGTTTGTTCCTCTGCACTCTTTTCAATAAATACAATCTATTTTATTTTTTTGTTTTCTTTTTTATATTATTGTAACATATGCGCCTATTGCTTGTGACATCAAGTTGTTGGCGGTTATTAATTGCACCTAATTTTGCTCCTCGTTTCACCTCTCTAACACCTAAATTCGTTAAAAAGGGTAGATTTATAATTGAACTGTGAACTATGATATTTTAGCAAAACTTATTTTCTGAGAATTCTGCCTTAGCAAATCATATTTTGCTTTGCTATTCTAGCAAAATTCATTTAGGGCTTCACTTCACTTGGATTTAAAATCACAAGAATTGTGCTAAATCTGAAATGGTGCCAAATGCTAACATCATTGCTAAACGCGATGCCAAAAATGTATTTTTTCATTGACTTAGAATTAGCATTTTGTTGATTTGGCACGATGATAGATTGCCATATGCGATAGCATTGTACCCATAGGATATTTTATTTTTAACAACTATTATTGGCATTGATTGAGCTGTCAATTGTGTTTTGTTGTTATTTGAATTTTACCACCATAAATGGATCGGAATGAGACATATGAGACACGAATGCTGACGAATTTAATGCGGTGTGTCCGGGTGCAAAACTACAATCGGACGGACGTATAAAAAGGATTTTGTCTATCTGTAGTGTCAAGTCTGTTGATAGACGGAGAAATCAGACGGTTTCGCCGTTATAATGCGTGATTACTCTAAAACCGACGGGGACGGAAAACCCTATAATTTATCAATGGCTATTCATTAAAAATAATTTTGAAGTCCTACGAAGCCATTCAGTGTTAACTTTATATTAGATCCTTATATCCCTGAGAGAGACATAGGAACACACGAAGGTTCGAAAAAGATTCCTCTTGGGGGCCAGGGCATTTATCGCCGGCAAACTTGTTTCAGTTTGTGCCAGATCTCTGGAAACGGTTCTTCTCTAAGTTTGCTTTGGTCTACCTCTACCACGACTGCCTTGCGGGTTCCAATGCAGAGCTTAAGTTGCAATGTGGTTTGAATCACGCCCCAAAAAGTGAATAATTCACTTCCACTTCCTTCGTCTAACTTGCGTTAAGACGGAATCTTGATGACTGCGTCTCCATAGAACAGCTGGAGACCACCTCTGACCATCTAATGTCCAAGATCCGTCTCAAGCAGTAGTTGACGAACATTTTCAGTTTACCAGGGTAGAGGTAACTTTCCACGTCTTGAGATCTAAGTGGAGCGCCAGATTACGCTAAGCCTCGCAAAGGCCTGTTGCCTCGCACATATATCAATATCTGGGCCACCATCAACAGTCAACAAGCTCCTTTGCTATTTTGGGAGCTTGTTGACTGTTGATGGTATATCCTGTCCCATGTATTTTTTGTCCATGCTTAATATCGAATATTACGCTAAAGTTCAGTTTAGGTGCAATGGGCTTTAATGCTGACAAAAGGGGGTGGTGGCACCCCGAGTTTAAACCAAGTAATAGATCACGTTGCTTGCCCTCTTAATTTGAGGAGAAAATAGTTATTTTATAGGTCCGTTATTATTTGGAATTTCTTGTTCAATGGTGGCTATAAATTTTCAATATATAATAAAATTATACTGTAAATAAGATATATTGTCCATTCTAATTCTAATCATGTATAAATTCTGAAAAAACTAATAAGTAAGTAGTATAAATACGGAATCTTTTCCAACATTTGTATTAAAACATTTTCAGTAGCAATAAACATGCAAGGGGCTCTAGTTTTTGTTTCCATTTTGTTCATAGCTGATGCCATTCCAGTTGAGGTGGATGAGTCCATTCGTAAGTATATACATTTTAAAATCTAACAATACCACAAAATACCATTCTAACAATCCGATGTATATAATTCTCAGACTATCTGCAGAACAGCGATTTCGGAATGGTACCACAGAGCGGACGCATCGTTGGCGGGAAAGATGCATGTATTAAAGATTTCCCCTGGCAGGTTGCTTTATTGGAGTTAGGATACTTCTTTTGTGGCGGTTCCATCATCTCGAATAACCGAGTTTTGACCGCTGCTCACTGCACTTATGGCAAATCCGCATCTAAAATGACAATTAGTGCTGGCAGTTCCCACTTCAACAGAGGCGGTAAAACCTTTTCTGTTCTCAAAGTCGTCAACCATCCACAGTACAATAAAGAAACAATTGACAATGACATTTCCCTGGTGTTTTCTACGAGCAGATTTCCTACGGGTACTGCTACAATACATCCGATTGCATTGCACCCTCATAATGCCGTAATTCCCGTTGGATCCACTGGCATCGTTTCCGGCTGGGGTATTGTTACTGAGAGTGGACAAAGAGCGAAGCAATTGCAGTACGTCGGAGTGCCAATAATCTCGCATGCAGCATGCAATGCTCAATACGGCAACGACGAAATCACCAAAAATATGTTGTGCGCTGGATTCCCTGAGGGCGGCCGAGATGCATGCAAGGGAGACTCCGGTGGCCCATTGACTGTAAACAAAATACTTGTCGGTATTGTCTCATTCGGTCTAGGATGCGCTAGACCCAATTTTGCCGGAGTGTACACTCGTGTTGCTGCCTATATTCCATGGATTAATAGTCAATTTTACTGAAAGTTTTGAATAAATAATTATTTTCAATTTTAAGCCAGCAGATAATTTTGACATCAAAAAAGGTCGCGTGTGAAGTTTACAACATTGAAGACTTTTTTTTACTTTATATGAACCACTCAATGCAAGCTTTGCGATGGCTTCTCAAAAAATCTAGGTGTGCTTATTGGATTCCCACTTCCAACTCAGGCATACATTTTTTTTAACGTCGCGTCGGTGGCTTTGCCATTGACTAAGAAGTGCCTCAGCCAACGATAAGTTAACAAATTAAATGGGCAACTAGTACTTTCTTTACATAGCAAAAGTCACCACGTGAGGTTGTTCTTTAAAACAGCTTAGATGGAATTAAAATCCTTTACGATTTTTTTTGGTAGATTGGTTTATGGTTACATGCTGAACTCCTAGAGAAATGCTTGCGTTGTTTTTATTCCAAAACAAGGCCTCTCTTTATGGTGGCCCCTCAGATGCATGATCGTGCAACCGTCCGTCAAAGTGGAAGAAGCTGCTGAAGAAGCTGTTCTTGTTCTTTTGAGAAGGCCGGGTGAAGCATCAAGTATCATTTATTTATTTACACCCTTCATTACGTTCACACAAAAGTACTTTTTAGGCTCTTTATGGTGACAATAGGATCCAGTCCTCCTGCAGACAACTCTTACTTTTTAAAACAGCTCCTGACCAGCTAACAAAGACTGTAAGACCGAACAAGGTGTTCTTGTTTTGTTAGGTCTTGTCAATACGAAGGTCTTAACTGAGTAGCCAGACACACGTCTCAAGGTCATCGAGCATGACACGGGATTTTCAGCGGAAGGACTCTAACTATTATCTTCTGGGTTGTGCAAACGTAGTTGAGTATTGCGTCTTTTCTGTGGTCATGTCTTCTGAGTCGTTTTAAATATACAGTAAATGTTTATTACAGGCCTGTATTACTTTTTAAACCCTTAAAAAATGTGAAGATTTTGTTTTTCAGATGAGCTCAATGGCCTTGAAAATTGTAAATTTTTCTATTTTTGGTGCTAATAGTACGGGAACTTTTTCACATTTCCAAATTTCGGTTTTCAGGTTTAAATAAATCATGTTTTTTGTTATATGAATAACTCATCTTATGTTGCTCCGATATAATAATGTTGTTCTACATAATTTTAGGGGATAATAATCTCAAGAAAAATGTGTAGAATATGTTTTTTTTGTTATAGGAAAGGTATGGAAAAGGGGGATTAGATTGATTAGGATGTTTTTGTGTTCTTATGTTGGTAACTTGCTTACTTACAAAAAACGTAAAGAAATAATAATTCATTTTCAAGGCCGTTGACGGCATTCTAAAATAATCTTTTTTTTACAATTTTTTAGGATACCAAAAGGAAAAAGTACAACAAGGAACCTTTTTAAAAAATGTTTTTTCTTAACACTGCCAATAGACAGGTACTAGGTCTGATGTCTTGGTAGAGGATAATACCTGACCATAAAAAAACATGCCTAAAACCACCAAAAACAATTAAACAAGCTCTAACGAGGGCAGTCCGATTAGTACTTAGCCTCACCGCCCTATCGCCACTTTGACACTATCGCAAGAGTAATTTACTATCGTGTAGTAAATTCTCGTAGACGGCTACTGTCAAAATATCCCTTAGTTTTCATTCTGCAAACGCCGAAGAAGGCGAAGACTGTTCCATCAGCTGGAAAGGTGATGGGCACCGTTAACTGGGATTTACAAGGTGTGATTTACATCGACTACCTAGAGTAGGGCAGAACAATCACAGGGCTCTATTATGCCGAATTATTGGTCCGATTTGACGCCGAATTGCAGAAAAAACGGCCTTATTTGGCGCAAGTGCTCTTCCACCATGACAATTGAATTGGGAAACGAAATTCTCCGCTATCCACCGTATTCTACAGATTTTAGTCGAATGTGGAGGTCATCGTCGCCAGGGAGGCCTACTTTGCAGAACTCGAAGGAGGGGACGGGTTAAATAAGTTGGAGAATCGCTAGATCAAGTGTATTGAGCTAAAAGTAGACTATGTTGAGACATTAATCGCCACTTTGCCAAATTTTCCAAATTTTCCAAATTTTTCTAATGTATGCTAAGTACTTATCGAATCACCCTCGTATTATAGGACACCCGCGTAAAATCGGCAGATTAGTCATTTGGGGTCGTTGTTCTTTATTTAAGTTTAATGTCTGATAAGCACGATGACACTATTCTTACAATCGGCCGAAATTTTACGATATTTCAACCAGTTTATGCAACTATCACATTCTCGCTTGTTTAAAAAATATAAACTGTTTCGGCGCACACGCCAATATATTGAGTCGGCGTACACCTCTTGCGGTACCGATGATCCGCTATATTAAATGTCCATGTATTACATAGAATATTGCATACATATGAAGACTATCTTGTCTATATACAATTTGAATTGTCTTTTTGTGGCCAGCCATTTTTTAGTTTTTAGAATATACATATGAATGTTGTATTGCGAATTTTTTTATCTACATTTTCAAATAAATAATTAAAAAACCCCAACCCCGCGATTTAATTGTGCGCATAGCGAGCGTATCACATTGAAATTAATCCTTTTTTATATATTTTTTGTAGAGGCTTTGATTGAAAGAAACGGCCGTTTGCCCGTAAGGGTAATTCTGCCCATTATAACTGTTATGACCAAAGAGGCCATTCCAGACAATTTTTTTCTTGTAATTTTCGGCCAATCGACATTCGGTCAAACGAATTTAAGCTTTACATTTAATACACAGATTGCCAATAAAAATTGTCTCAGAAATCGTAAGTAATACTTAAAACTCAGCTGTACAAATACAACACACACATTTTAGACGATACACGCTATATACTGCTTATTTAGTACATCCTCAACCTCATCCTCAGGTCTTCACCAGCCGCGAACATTATGCTACACATCCCGCGGAAAGGACGCCATTGTTCGCATCGCGTCGTCACGTATTGCACGAAAACAAAAGGTTTCGAAATAATGAATTGTTTTGAGACACCGGCAGAAGAGAGCGTCTATAGATGATGTGGAACGCGTTTCTTTTGTCATTGAATTAATTTATTATGTATTTCTGTTATTTCCGTAATGTTTGCATTGTACAAATAAATATAAATGGATGCTTTTGCACAATGTGTATACAATACACGACGATTTGTCATTCGAAATTTATCAACCGGAAATTGAAAAGCATGCGTGACACACATTATATTTGTTTTCTGTTCGCATTTTAAAACAAAAGAAAGATTTAAATTTAGAATTTAAGCAAATTATCTTCATTATGGTGAAATAATTTGATTTTTGTTATTATGATGTGAATACTTTAAATGGAATATGGGTATGAAAAATATCATTTTTTAATAATATCGAAAATATTATTATTAATTTCCGATAATATACTAAAAATAATAATTAAAATACAAATACAATAATATCAATACCATTGTGAGAATAAAAAAAATATCATAATACAGATAATAATTATGATAATAATTCAAAAACAACAAAGAAATAATATATATTTAAAATGGACAGCGTCCCTATATAGCGCCTAAAACCCAAATTAAAAAATCTTGTTCAATATAACTGATTTTAACTAAAATATTGATCAATTCTGTGTGGTCTATTCTTAAATAATTAAATCAATTTCAGAAACAGTGAAAGTTTATCTTGCAATCGTCTAAGTTGATTCTTAAAATCATTGAGATAACACTGAAAAGAATTGATTTCGAAATGAATTCAATTAATAAAATATTCGATCAAATGCAAAAGAACTGAATCAATTGCGAAAGAATTGACTTAGTTCAATGAATTCAACTGAACCAAATGAATCCTTTCAAAAGATTGAATCAATTGTGGTCCCAGTAGGACGCTTAATATTATTGCATTTACCCATATACATTTTATTTTACTGTGAACCAAGTTACCCAGTAAATATTAAAATATGGTGTTGCCATAGTAACGTGTAACAAAAATTCGAATACACCATGCTCTTGACGTTACCACGAAAATGAAAAGCAGCTAGATTCTTTTTGCGGAATATCAACTGCGCGATTTCGGTTGCGGGATTACTTTTCATTTTGGATATTAATCTATTTCAGATTACTGGAGCTATACGTATTTTATATATCAACTAACTGTTTAAGACATTATGAAATTTATAATTATAATTTAATCTTT
>JAAAKO020031400.1:0-13290 GCA_010015015.2 Bolitophila cinerea | reverse complement strand
ACAAACTGCAAGAGCGAAAACCTGTTACACACGACAAACACTTTATACTATAATTTATATTATATACATGTTGAATAAGTGTGTACTGTGTATATGATAAAACGTATTTATATACTATATATATTATAATAATATTATGTACATAAAGCATAAAATATTTTTTACAATACATATTTTCATATAATTACTATATATGTATAATTTTATAAGTATAGATATATTTTTTTGAACATATTACAAATATATCGGATGTTTATTGTGTTTCTGTTGAGAGAGAACAACAAGAAAAAATACTAATCACAAGATTTTCAAAATATTGAAATCTACGAATAAAACCGGATGAAAGGTGTGAAGAAGGAAGAGTATACATTTACACAATGTTTATATTGTTAGCTATTAAGGGACATTATTATCAAGAAAACACATATCTACAATATAAACTTTAAATACTCACATATACAGATTATATTGTTTTTAACCATATATATATTGTATATTATATATACGTATAAGTGTATATATATTTTACTTTATATAAATAGCAGTGCATTTTTATTTCTTGCTATATTAATGGTTTTTTCTACCTTACAATAGCTCAGACCCGTATATTTGTTTTTAAATAGTGTATTTGTATGTGTATGCCTATTTTTAAAATGTTTGTTTGTGTGTGTGTATGTGTTTGTTGCCAACCATTTGTTTGTATGTATTAAGTTATATTTAACAGTCCATTCTTTAGTCTTTAGCATGTGTATGTATAGATGTGTAGGGATAAGGGTTGTCTTTAAAAAAACGGCATAATACATGTATCTTTATTTAGAGAAATTACATTTTTTACTTATATATAATCTGAATTAATTTGTATGGCTATGAAAGAAACAAACCTACACTCGAAAAAACTCTTTTTAACAATTCAAATAAGACCTAATATGTTTTTAAAAAAAATGTGTAATAAATAAAAATCAAAAACAAATTATAAAGCAAAATCTCTTCTTTCAAGATAATTGATTGGATTATTCTCCGCAATCTTTTATCGAATAAAGTACATTTTTTTCAAGAATTATTGTTAAGTTTAAACTCTGCTATAGCAGACGTAAGGAGTATTTTAAATACTAATATTTATATCAATTCAATTTTCAGAAAAGTGTTTAGTTTCAAAAAAGTTTTTTGTATTTTCTATTCAAAGTACTGTATTTCTAAATACAAGTGTTTTATAATTCTAATTTACCATTTTGATTTTTTTTTTAATAGAGTATTTTGAAAAGAAAAGTTACAAATTACTTAGTGTTTTAAATATAATTTAAAATACTAGTATTTCAAATACTCCTAAGTCTTCCTAATAGACTAAATTTAACATATAAAGATAAATTTGTAAAAAAAAACAATTTTTAAACAGTAAGTTGTTATTAGTTTTTTTGGGTCGTAAACAAATCAACAAGGTTTTAAAATCATGCGTTAAAAAATGGTACGTAGATAAATCCAAAGAAAAATAATACTCACCACAAAAAATATTTACAAAAAAAAACAGATTAAAATCTAAGGATAACCAGTGTGAAAATATAGTTTTCTATAAGAAAAAACATTTCTTTTAGGTTATGCGGAGCAAAATGCTTATGCACAGTTCTTGTTTATAAAACAAGAGAAAATATATTTTGGTTAAAATATATAATTAATGTGTAAACTAAATAAAGCGTATGGTGTCTTTGACGTACACTCACACAAACAAACAAATCTAAAACCGTGCATGTATAAATTGTTGTGGATGAAGTATAGTATTTATAAGTACACATATGTATACTAGTTACAAGTATAACGGTTATTAGTTTTAAGATTGTTTTTAGTCTTTAAGCAACACATTTTTTTAAATATTTTTTAATTTTTACTGTTTTTCCGACGTTTTTTTTTGTTTTATAGGGATAATATTTAATATTAACATTCGTCATCAACTCTTTTTCTGTATGGGGAGGTGGTTTTCTGTTTTCTTTTTAGTATATGTTTGTATCTTTTCGTTGCGTTTTTCACGTGCAAAGGGAATATATATATTTTTTGTTTCCAACTCCTCACAATATTTTACTTTATATATACATACTTCTAATATAGTTATACGAAGATTGTTGTTTATGTTTTTGCTTTTTTTATTATTTATAGTATGGTGATAATAATATGTAGTTAAATTATGAACTAAACTCGTTAAACCTATGAAAATTACAATTTTGTTTGCTGTTTTTTTAGTTGTATTTTTATTTTATTTACAATATTACATGCATTTGTTTAGCATTCATATATATATACATAGAATTTGTGTGTGCTGTGTGTATTCAATACTTTTGTGGTATTTCGATTTGCTTCAAATCGCAAATTGTAGGTTGTTTTGGTTGTTGGGTGTGTTTCTGAAGTGTTCTAGTGTGACCTCTGGTAAAATAGCAGTCAGCAGAGAAAGTAATATGTGTGTGTGTGTGAGTATATGTGTACGCACCTGCTGAAAATGTTGCACTAATAACGCATAATAAATACAAACATAAAAAACCTTACTTCGTAACACACTCACACATACTCACGCAGGCATAGAGCACATATACTAACTATAAACAACAGCCATATCAGAATACAACAAAAACAAATCTGTACAATTTGTTCAATAACAGTAAACAACACTCAAATACAACCATATACGCACAAACACACATACACACGCACACACATATATTCGCACACACACACACACAACTTACAAAACTTAAATCAGTTATCGTAATTTTTTGTTTATGTTTCTATAAGCGTAGTTTCATTTGTTAATTATCATATAAAAATTTTGTATTTTTATTATTTCTATCTTCAAATAATAATGTTTCAATTTGCAAACGCGCGCATGCTTCTGATAAATAATTACAGATTATATCAAGGATAAAGAAAAAGCAGATTAGAGTGCTTATCCCTATTTCACTTTTTGTCTTGGGCGATTCTGCCCAATGTACAATGCATGCTAAAAGAAGTCTTCCTCGTGATCTCACTCACAAACTACAAACTACACAATCAACTAAAAAAACATAATTTATATTCCTATGTACAAGAGAACAAAATATAAGCTTAATTACGATGTTTATTAAATCTAGGGGATGGGGTTTGTTTCATGTGTGTGTGTGTGTGTGTGTGCGGAGAAGGGGAGGGTATGTTCGGTTTTTGTTTGTTTGTTTGTATGCATTATATGTATATATGTAAAATATGTGTGTTCACTATTCACATGTGTATGGGTGCGTGAGCATATGTATATTACATAACCATAGATGCACACACGCAGCATTTTGCCACCGCTATTTTGCAGACACAACGTGCTAGAGTACAGGCGATAACGAATAGACACACACACACACACAGAAATACATTTTAACTATATATATGCATATATACAGTTATATATTCATTTAATAGTGGATAGCATACAAAAACATTATTGTTTTGCATATGTGTGAGTGCGCAGAGGGTACATTACAGCAACCGGCGTTCCTATACAAGTAGGACGCAACGGAATGGCACTGTGTAGAGAGAAGGGCAAAACAAAAAACAGAATAAATTCTAAAAGTTATCTGCCCTTTTCTCACCTGTGCGTTGTATTTACGTTAATGCCGGTCGCAACGCTAGCACCGTCGTTGTTTTGCAGAATTTTCGTGAGACTTTCTGTATGGCCTCCGTTTCCACCGGCCGTATTTCCAGTGCTCAGTTGATGGTGCAGTATGTGCTGTTGTTGTTGTTGTTGTTGCTGCTGCTGTTGCTGCAACTGAACCTGCTGTCGTATGCTTGTTGAATGACCGACCTGCTGTTGTGTGGTGTTCTGTGCAATACGTTGAATTCCCGGTGCCTTACTCACAACACCAACGGTTGGTGTGGCAATACCCTGAACAGCACCGCCTCCAGAATTGTTCTTGTGCTGCATCGGAACAATGTTCACTATTTTACTAGTGTTCAGGTGTGTAAAGATCTGCTGGCCCCGATTATTTTTCATGTTTGTGTACAGAATACGGTTCTTATCACCATCAAACATCATGTTCACGGTTTTTCGATTCTGTTGTGATTGCATAGAAGAACCGGTAGTCGTCAGCACGGTCTTATCAGCACCACCGGCTGTTGACAGCGAAGAGGGTACCAGTTGCACTTTTATGTTTGACGGAAGCTTGTTATCGCCTGCAACGCTCCCGCCGCCACTGCTAGACTGCTGCGTAGTGTTAATCATGTACTTGGTCTGCTGATGCTGCTGCTGCTGCTGCTGAGACTGGTTGACCAGCGTAATAGGTGGAAGGTGTACAGCAGCCTGCGGTGACAGACTGTAGTTGTGGTTCGCAGCAACTGCATTCAATGCAGAGTTATGGCTGTTGGTCACATAGTAAGTATTTACTTCGGTTTGTAGCTTTGGCTTCACGTCTGCGCCAGGATCATCGACGACAAGTGGTTCTTCGAATCGTTGTTGGATTTGATACTTGCGATTGTTGGTAGACGCATGTTTCATAAGATTGTGAATAGCTGTAAATCAAAAAAATATATATATTAAATTTTATTTTTTTATTCTTTAAACAGTTTTTTTTAATTTGCATTTTTTTTAGGTGCGGTTTGAACTGAAACTCGGAAATTCGTTGAAAAAAAGGTTGCCTTTTTTTTTAATTCTCTATATTAGTTTCGCGTGTTTGTGATCTTGCTTGCTTGCTTTCTCTCACGGATTCTTATACGGCCTAAATAACCAACTTCCTGTCATCCAATAGAGCATGACTTGGCACATGGACTTGTTGCCGAAGACAATGCATTCTATTAAATATGGTCAAAACCGTTAATTGGGCAAAACGCGTAAAAATTTAAAAGGCACTAGATAAACTATTTTTGAAAAAATATTAAAACAAAGTTAGGGGTGGTCAAAGTTAGTTACATATACCAAGAAAAAGTAGTTGAGAATTTATATGAAAAACTTTTTTTTTTAGGGTTGATTAATTATGTTTGAATATTTTTATATTAAATATTTACTATCTATCAAGTACTAGACACAATTAAACAGCGTTTTCTTTATCATACCGATAATACGGTTGTTCAAAATTAAATGTTTAAATTAGCACTCTCTACGGGCGATATAAATGAAACTGCATATTTATACAATTTACACATTAATGACAGAGTTTATAGATTAACACCAGAAAGTTTATAAATGTATTTATGATAACTAACGCATTTGAACATAACGGATGCATAGTTTGAATTTAAATATGAGCAACCAGAGATATGATAGATGACGACGACATATCGGCAGTCTTTCGAGCATTTTGACGAGTTAGATCATGTGTGAGATATGACATTGACTTTTTAAAAAGAAGTAAATGTTTAGTTATTTCGAATCGTATAAGAGTCTTGCGTCAATAATAACAAAAAGTACAAATGCGTTATAGTCAATTTTGTGGGCATGTAATGAGGAAGGTTTTTAAAAAAATAAATGACGTTAACCTGTCTAAATACATTTTTTTAGAAGTTTAGCTTAAAGAATTTAACTGCGTTTTAAATACAATTCATTGCCATCATATTGTCAAGGTCTACAAAAATTTTGGGATGTTGTGTTCCATAAAAAAGATGTTTGGTCTATTAAACATCCAAACAACGCGGGATATACATTTATACGAGCAAACACTTCATCTAGACTCGATCGTATTTTCTCCTCCGAAAACTTTAAATTTTAAAGAGTCTGTCTGAACAGAAGATTCAAAATAGCTAAGTCCACTCTCAGGTGCAAATTATCAAATCAATCATTAGAATTAAAAGCTGGTAATCACTCGGATTAAAAATTCAGAATACTGAACTTGGACTTCGAAAATAGATTCAAAGTCCAATCATGAGAAGTTATGGTTGTCACTGTTTCTGTTATTACATACATCCTAGGATTGTATGAAAACACAACGTCCAAAATAGAGCTGAACTGTTTCCTATATTTAGAATTTAAAATAAAACGAAAAAGTAGGTATAGCCAAAGTCACAGTTAACTGTTCAGCGCTCAATCCACAGATATCCCTAAATGTCTTAGAAAGACTTATCAAATTGTTTTTACTAGATAGCTAACGATAAAAAATTAAACAAGAGAGGAATTTCCGAGACACAAAAGTGTCTCATACTTACGGCTTCTATCCTATACATAGATAATGATATTCTACTGAACATAATACAGTTTTAATTATACAAAATAAATCATATTTTGTAGATAATTTTTATGAATTAATGAAATTCTTTATTCTATTATTAAAGAACATATATGAGATACTAAGAATTAGTTATCGATTTGTCATTCGTTTTTTTTTTTAATTGAATTTATTGTTTATGTACGAATATTGCTATTATTTTAACATATTGTATCTGGTTTCTTGTTTATACATGTTAACGTTTTCCGCGTAAATTCGGTTGTCGGAGGGTAGTTAAATATAAATATATTAAAATAAAATAAAAAATATATACATTTGGGACACCCTGAAAAATATTTTTCTACTCAAACCAAAAAAGTTAAAGCGGCCATTTCTTTTTATTTTTAAATTAATATCTACTTAAAATATTTCGGATATCGGATAGGCCATTTGGGATAAATATAAGCAAATTTGCATAAATAAGTTTTTGCTCCAGAAAAACCCGGCGTAATTAAATAAAAAAAATCTTATATACATTTTTTTTTTCTTAAACACCTAGCTGTGTTATAAATTTAAATTCTCTATGACGTATGGTTTAGTCCCTGATTATTTATATATATATTAATGCTTGTATAAAAGCCTTAAACATTTTTTGTTATGTCAGAAAGTTATATTACAGTATGTCTTATACCTTATGTCAAATAAATATCATGAAACAGTACGGTTTTCCGCATAGAGTAACGGTTGCAGAAACGGAGATTTTCTCCATCAACAATTCCATGGTTTTTGGGTAATCACACTAGAAACCGTCAGTTTTCAAAAGATTGGGTGAGATGAAAATGTTGGTCTCGGTCTTGATTTGGAACTTTTTAAAATATATGACTTTCTCCCTTCCGGTTAACGGAAATGTTTCCCATTGCCGACAATATGCTGCAAAATCGTCATCTCCCAAAGTAAATCAAGGCACACATTATGTGTTATTTATGGCGATCCCACAAAGTGGACCAGAAATCTTTTGGGGCCAAAATTGATCTAGGATATCCGCCAAGAAGCGCGGAAAAACAATAAAGAAGGCCGCAGTTTAAAAAAAAGTTTAAAAATATGACAATAATGATAATAAGATACGAGTTTATAAGACTCAAATCTCTTTGTTTCTGGTGAATCGGACGTTTATCGGACGTTTAATTTTTGCCTTAAAATACTAGTTTTTATAAATAATATAACTGACGCAAAGACCAAGAGGAACAACGCGTCGCGCTTACCGAAATAATTGGTATGGTGTTCGATTCTCGGCAAACCAAAGTTTTTACGAATATTAACGTACATATGTTTATCTTTTAAAATATAGCTCTATGAAATAGTTTTACTTATACTTACAAATTATAGCAAAAATGATAATTTCTCAAAAATAAATTTGTTGTGCATAGTTGCTAAGAGTTGCATCAGTCCAAATAAAGACTTATAATTATATATTATATTATGGTTATACATCGGTAATAATTATTATGCTTCAGCAAATATGCCCCAGTATAAAACATCACAGCACTACACTTACACTAGCCTTTTTTCAATTCATTAATATAAGTGAGTTTTTGTATTGTGTGTTGAATTGTGAATTGATGACAGAAGTAGAGTTTAGTTTAATCTTTAAGGGAATGTTTCGGTGTAAAATATTTGCATAAGAAATAAAAAAATAGTTATTTTCAAAGTGTGTACTAAATGTGTAAGAGTTCTATGACCCATAAAGACAAGAGATGAGATAATAAATAATATTATAAATTGTATTTTTTGGGACTTTTTATATATTTTAATACTTAAAAAAATGCAAATTTATAATACTTCGTATAAAGCTATAAACATATCCGAAAACTTACCATTTTTCTCCGTAGGTCCATTGGTTTGTTTTCGTACAACAGTATTCGTGGTTGCAGATATCGCAACCGGCGGACACTCCGTGCTGGTCGGTAGTTTGACGATCTGCTGTATTGGCTGAAGCGTTGATGCCACAAGATGATGCGCTGTCGTTGAATTATATTCCAGCTTAACGACAGGCAAACTAACCGGCTTTGAAATAGGCGTTACTGTTGCTGGTTCCATGAGTTCATCCTGCGGTTCAATCTTAACCTGGACGCAGGCACTTACATCTATACTTGGAGTTGCTTCATCTGTTATCACCTCCTCCTTTTTAAAGAACTCGTCCTTCGGTAAATTTGAAAGCACAAACGCAGACGAGCCCACCCGAACATTTCGCTGAGACAGTTTCCGTTTTCCACGTTTCACACGATCATCCATTCCAGCGTATGTAATAAAATCGGATGCATAACCTAGCTTATCAAACATGCTGGATTTTTGCTTCATTACCGGTAGTGGCGTATCTTCTATAACATCACACAAGCCGGCCGTATCCTCAAGAATACCATTCCAAAAGTTAGCGTTCGTATTGAATGACTTCAGATCATCGAACTGGCATTCCTGCAAAATGTTGTCCAGCATCTTTTCGTTGTCCTCGCACTCACCGAGGCTCAGACTTAACTCTGGTAAACTGTCACCGCTTATATTTATATCGATGCCTGACGAAGAACTATCATGCATATTAGTGCAACTACCACCGCTCAACAATGTCGTGGCCTGTTCGTCCATTATGTCATCCAGTGTAAACGGATTTGCCAAAAACACATTGTCCTGCGTGCATTCCATAAATACAGAACTGGGCGGCAGTTCTCCAAGTCGCTGAATTTCTATAGATAGTGGTGTGGATTCTGTGTACTGTACCGGCTCTTCACCGAAATCATCAAGGATCGATGCTACGTCTGTATCAGACGGTGTCTTTGGCCGGAAATGCAGCCAGTCGCGTCGAATCGTGTTCAAGAATTCTGCGTACAGCTGATCTTCGGATTTTGTGGGTACGCCACCGCACAGCACGTCATCGTCATCCAGAGATCCACTGCGATGAAACGTTGTACAACCCGACATATCTTCTATGTCCATTGGTTCCGATTTTAGGGGTAACGGTGACGGAGGTGGCAACAGTGTCGTATCAATACTCTGGTGTGGCAGGCTTAAACTTCGCGATAGACTCTCACTGGTAATGGACAAAGATCGTGACGTTATGCTATGGCTAACCGCACGTGCAAGCGTCGATGCTGGCACAGCAACGTCCTGCGACGACGAACCCGACGAAAACGAGCGAACACTTGACGCACTCATCGTACTACAACTATTAAAACTACTTAAACCGGCTAAACCTAAACAATTATCAAAATCGTCTATGCTTTCTTGTTTTATGTTAACAAGATGTCTGTTGTTTTGTTCACTTTTTATCACAATATTTTCACTCCATAACGGTGCTTTTGTCCTTGCCACACTGTCTATGGAGTTCTTACGGTTCGTCACTAAATCCACTACAACACTTTCTTCGGGCTGCTCGTCCTTAATACCCACCGACGCACAACTGCCAACTGTTGCTGACGGCAGCATTGCGTCCGTTGTGAATACACCATTGGACGCAGTGGCGGCCTCACTGTCACGTATCGTAAAGTCCATGTTTGACCACAGCTCGTCCATGTTTGTGGCTACACGATCGATCATAACACGTCCACCACGGCCGATACGGCGTCGCGCAAAACCTATACAACGTGGCCTACGACACACCAAAAACAACGTTGATTAAAACCGCTCGTACACACAGATTCTGTACGAGAAATGTGCATACACATACCTTTGCTGACGCAGGGACGTTAACGTAAACCGATATTTAGGATCGGCTAGGCCATTCTCTTCTTTAGAAGTCCACGGCCAATTGCCAATTTCAGTGGTGAGAGGCTGTAAAAAAATACATTTAAAGCATTCGTTTAACTTTTATACAAGTTTTTACTGACCTGGTGATATTGACTGGTCTTGCTGCGTCTGAACTGGTAAAGACCCTCTTCCTCAACCGTTGACGACTCAGTGCCCAGATAGACAGGCGTAGGTACAGGTTCTTCCTCATCCGAAGACACCATTGACTCAACAACAGGACCAGCTAAAATACAAATACATAGTCAGTATTTTTAACGTCCTTATTGGCAAATAATTTATAGACTTACCTGGACTAACGTAAGGCTTGTCACGCTGAGTTTTATGTTTCCGCTTCTTGTACTGTCGTTTCTCTTTGCGACTGCTACTAGTGCTGACCACGTCCACTTCACGCTTAAGCGCAGCCGCAGAGCCGGTTGTGACGGAATGATATTGGTTGGCGGAGAACTGGTGATGATTGCCCGACCACTGAGCCACTGGTGCTTGGGCAGCAATCTGCGCACTCGCCTGCGATGCATGCGGGTACTGGTTTGCGTAAATAGGAGCGAAGGCAGGTCTAAAACGTAGAAAAACAAACAATTTTATTGTAAATTCAAAGAGTGTTTTGTTTCGACGGTTGTACCGAGATGTCTTGATGGCATTAGTCGTGTACTCGGACAGTAAATGGCCACTGAAATCTCGTGCCTGGTAGCGCTTCTCAAATATCTCGACGCTTAGATGTAGCTGTTCTCGCTTCGTCTTTTCACGCCGTTTGATTTGTTCCAGCAATGTGACCGCTCGGGTGAGATCTCGGCGAAGCTTAAGCATCTTCTCATATGACTGTTCGTCATTTTTACGATTCTTGCGAGTTTGCATCTTCTCAGTGCGACGACGGAACGCAAGGTACGGATTGTTGGCGGCTGTTCCAGAGCGATTCTCGGTACGCACCGACAAAATAAGTGGATGTTGCATTTTTAGGCGTTTGTTTAACCAGTAATCGTACACGGCTATGCTGATCTCGTCATCTTGTTTGAGCAGAGCTTTGGCTTCGTTCAGGGTAACCACCGTTTGACCTGAGCTCTTTTCAAGTCGGTCCATCATTTGCTCGAATTTTAGTGGATTCAGATCAAGACGACGAGTTTGTGAGCACACCCAGTCCTCGTCGGCCGTGTCCATGTCGTAGTCGGGAATATCTTGTTCTAGGCCGAGAGCTAAAAGTGAAAAATAAAATAGACAAAATAGAGATAGTATTAAACAATAACTAGGTTTCTTTGGTACTCACGTTGCATGTGTATCATTTGACGGGTCATTTTGTGGTCGGCCGGGTAATTTCGATCGTAGAAACTGTGATCTGTGTCCAGGACCTCTGGTGTAGGTATAATGAGTCCCGTGCATATTGCTCGTTGTAAATGATGTTCCTAAAACAGTTGAAAATAAACATTGGTATTTGTTGTATAAATGATTTTCATATTAAAAATAAACACTGCCACTAGATGGAATTATACACTACACACAATAATAGATAAATATCAAAGGTATCAAAAAATCCAGCCACAAAAATATAAACATGTAAACAACTTTTTTAATTCCAAAATAAATACTGGTTTCGCAGAAATTGACAGTGTTCCCAAAAAAAAAACGGTGGAGTCGTAGTCTTCGGGTTAAGGGGCACATGTTTTGGTATCAGTGACTGAAATAACATTATTAAATATTTTCCCTCCCAAAATGTACCTATCAACAAACAATTTTTGTCAGGCCATACAAAATCTGCTGCATTGCTGCCGGCACAGAGTCAATGGAAAAAACAGGAAAATTTTAAAATTTGGTTCGAGAAATATAAATGTACCGGAAATATTGAACACGATTTACGGCAAAAATGCTTGTATTTTTTTTTGTTTTGATTAATTCACTGGCGCCATTCGCAGATTGTCAAAACGTATACACCGTAAATCAAGATGGCGACGCCTCGTTTTTGGCATAAAAATGGCTGCCAGACAAATGGGAAAGAAAAACTTACAGATTCTTCTTCTTTTTCCATGCCGCTGGGCATCTGGGGCACAGCCCGATTGATGGCAGAGTACTCCGGCAGGTCCGGTAGCTCCTCTGCCAAGTAGATTGGCATTGGTTTGGTGGGATCCAGGGCCCTCGCCCGAAACGAGAGCTTCGACATTTTGACTGTGCGTTTGACAGCGACGGTCGACCTGGGACAAAACACAATCGAAGTGGTGTGGTCCGCGGATTTTTTCGAACACAACACACACGATAAAAACAACTTTCCAGGTCCGCGAGCCGGTCCTTGGGGACCGTTACAAGTACTTGACACCACCTAATTCATTCCCATTATGTATTTTTGCACGCACTCAGTCACAATTAGTGAAAAACAAATTCGAAATTTTGGATGTGAAGCGTGTTTTACAAAAAGCCATTATGGCGGCCATCGACCAACTAAAAGTACCCAGAATGCTTTGCAGCTCAAGCACGACAACGACTGCGTGCTGCCATGTCACTGCGCGCTAGGTAAAATAAAAATGGCGCGAGCCAGCATCGACGACCGTCGTTTTCAAATGTTGTGCGTAGCATACGTGGGGACCAATGTCAGCGCCCGGACATGGTTGTATCAGAAATAACAAATTACAAAAACCTTTTAAACACATTTATTGGGGCGAAGATAATGCAATTTAAATAAATTCACGTTGAATGTTTAGAAGTTTAAAAGTTCTCTTGACTTCGGCGATCCTTTGGTGTTTGCGAGCTCGTACTAAATGTTTATGGTCTGTGCAACCTGCAAGCTGCAATCAGAAAACTATTATTTCCATCAATAATTTACACAGTACGGCAGTGTATTGCATTACCTTGTTCAGGACAATGAAATGTAATTTTCAAATTTCCTAATAATTTCGATGGACACGTACATTTAATTAATTTAATTTCCAATATTGTGCAGCTCGCGATGTTCGTGATTTTGTTATTATTTCATGGATCGGATGTGGTTGCGTACTGTACTTTTAGTACTTTTTAAAAACAACAAAGAGATAGTTTAATGTCTTGTATGAACTGAGGTGCAAATGAGTTGTGAGCAGATGCTCTGTGCTGTGAGCATTTTCTTTTTAAATGGTTGCATACTAGAATCTAATGGACCGTTCTGACATGGGCTGTCTAATCCGACGATTGCGATTTTATCATAGTTTGTGTGAAATGTCCTCGGAAATGTCAGCGTACTTACACTGTATATTTAGCATCGCACACATATGCAAAATCGCTCGATTTTGCTGCGAACTCATGTCAAAATCGTCGCTTTTTCTAGAAATCGTTCCAATATGTGACTTTTGACATAAGGTATAAAATAATAGAATGTCTATGTCAGTTTTATTTCTATGAA
>JAAAKO020031389.1:0-13292 GCA_010015015.2 Bolitophila cinerea | reverse complement strand
CAACGTTTTGTTTAAGTTATTTAAGTTATTTCATTGTGTGAAGTTTTAGTCACCGATCTTTCGGAGATCATTTATTGTTAATTGTTGACTATACAATCGACAAGGTGTCCCCGAACAGTGTTTTGACATCCCGTTTCAGTTTTCTGCAACTGCACGCATTATAATGTAAATCCAGCTTAACTCTGTTCGCCGGTGAGCCAAAAATTGGGTTCGTAGATCAAATTCTGCTATCCCGCGACACCGTCATTTTGACAGTACTCGCGACCTCGTGCCGTGTTCGTGGCTCGCGGAATTCGTGAACAAACCGTGTTTTCCAGTGTACAGTGTGTGTTTTGTGCGGTGCGTTTGCAAAGCGTACCGTACAGCGTGTGACGTCACGGTTGAGTGTGGCTGGTTGTTACAACACAACCAGTCACTTTACCTCAGACCACCGCCGAGAGCGGACGTACTTAAACCAGCCGGCGGGTTGCCCGATTTACCCAAAAATCGGGGAGGTGGTAGGGAACTGTCTCGCGACATCCCTAGCCACAAAATCCACGACCCCGAAAAATCTCGCGGCCGCGAAAAAATCCGCGGGTGTGGTAGCACTGTGGTCAAGGTCTTTGGCGAAGACCTCACCTCTCTGGAGACCTCCGCCGCGAGTGGACAGCACTAGTGCGCATACTAGTGCTAGTGTTATTGGAAAAGTGCCGTGTGGTAAAAAAATGTGCACCGAGGAGATGGAGGTCAAGGGTGCAGGGGATGCAGCTGATGCAGACGCAGTGGACCCAAAAACCGCACCCGCGGAAAAGTCGCAGCCGCGAAAAATTCCGCGGTTTTGCCAAAAGTTGCGTTCAATGCAGCAGAGGTGAGTGACATTATTTCTAATAGTGTAGGAGGCTCCATGGCCGAATGTACTCATGCAGTCGAAGTGAAGCAGAAGATGCTAGACGAGGTCAGTGCTTCCCTCCCGAACGTTCGAGTCCGTGTTATGAGGACAACGAGGGCTAGGGTTGTTATTACAACAATAACCGCATCGGAGCTAGGTAGAATAAAATCATGCAGCAGATTTGCGGAGGTTGGCCTAACGGTGACCAGCCCTTAAAAGCTAGGTCACAAACTCAGTGTTATGAAGCAAATGTATGCGAAGAATGTCAATGACATCATGACGCAGGAGGACTTCGAGAAGGAGGCTGCAATACTCTCCAGATCGAGAGAGGAGACAGGAGGAGAGAGTGAGGAAGTCCCTTCTCGCCCAGGGTAGAGCATACATTGGATAGGGTGCACACCGTGTCAGGCAGATGTCCTCTGTGCAAGTGCTCAGGATTTGGGCACATAGCAGCACAGTGCAGTCAGGTAGGCAAACTCTGCAGGAGGTGCGGGAATGCTGGACACCTGGCGTCACAGTGCACCCAGGAGCAGGAGACTTGCCGAAACTGCCGGATGTCAGGACGACCCGATGCACACGGCATCACATCACCCCAATGCCCAATGTACGCACGCGCTCTGGGCGCATAACTGAACGCCGGATGAGTAGATGCCCCCCCCACACACAACTCTCATCTGAGGATTGTTCAGCTGAATTGCGGGAGGGGATCTGCGGCAACGGCGGATCTATCGCAGGCTATTTTAGCGGGAAATATTCAGGCAGCTCTGGTGCAAGAACCGTATGTTAGATTTAACCGGTTAACGGGATTCCCCACCAGCATGAGAGTGATCTCCATTGGCAACCTTAAGTCATGCGTCGTCATCAATGACGAAGATGCTACTGCGATGGGCATACCGCAGACAGGAGACGTCTACCTTAAAGGGAGATTCGGTGAGGTGTACCTGGCAAGCATGTACTGCGCTTTTCGGGCACCCATCGAACCCTATTTGCATGCTTTGGAGGTGGCACTTGACGTTGTCGAAGGAAAGCCCATACTGGTGGGTATGGACGCTAACGCTGTATCCAGGCTTTGGCATAGCAAGGGACAGCGGTTGTCTCACCGGTCTAAGCAGCGCGGTGACCTTGTGAGAGAATTGGTCGTTGAGCGCAACCTCGTTGTGGGGCCAGTATACCGCTTCTGCCTTGGCAAACAGAGAGGAGGTGGTCTGTGTGCCCTGATGAAAAATGGTGTCTTGACCAGAACATTGGCGGAATCGGCGTATTGCCTGCCACAGGAGTTCTTTCCGAGAGCTTACCCCCACACCCTGGGGGCTCTCGCTGAACATGTACCAGCTGTCCCCGATGAGCCATTCAGCAGGCAAGAAGTCAACGACGCCATCTTGAGGAACAACAATGGAAAAGCCCCAGGAATGGATGGCATCACGGCAATGATGGCCAAAGTGGCCTGGAGGGCCATTCTGGACCAGATTCATAACATGTTGAGGCATGTAGAAAAGAAGGAGTCTTCCCGGTAGGATGGAAGACGGCGAACGTCATCATCCTGCTAAAGAGCGAGGACAAGGTCCTACCGACCGATTTCTCTCCTTCCAGTGTTTGGAAAAACACTGGAACAGATGATGATAAGTCGCCTGCTGCAAAGAGTGGAAATACAGCTGTGTGTCGCACAGGATGTGCCGAAGTTCCGACGAGTTATTAATAAACAAATATTTATTTTTTAATGAAAAATAAAAAAATATTTATTTTTATATTTTCAGTGTAATAAGTATTTATTTTTTTATTTTTAATTTATTTACTTTTAAAATAACTTACTAAAATAGTATTATATATTCCGTGATATTTCAGTTTAATATTTATATTTTAAGGAAAATTGATTTGGCGATAGACTATTTTAATTTTTTTTATTGCCTTAATTTTAATTTTTTAATTTTATAATTTATATGCACTTATATGGCCAGAGAAACAATTTGTAGAGGTACGGACTTGTCCACAGACTTTGTTTTATTTTATAGATTTTATTTAATTTATCGAAGCTAAAACCCGTATGAAGTATGGTTGAAGCATATGCATCAAAACCAAATGATAATAACCAATTTTCCGTATATTCTATATAATTAAACCATATGTTGATAGAGCTTTTTACTGTTACATTATTAACATCTGGCTATTGGTACGTCAAACATTCTATAAAACATCTATGACATATCAATCGTTTGCGTATTACGATTCTTTTCTCTGTAAGTAATACCTCTTAGACATCTGGTAAAGGTTAATGTTTATTTGTTACCCGCACCGGGTGACACCATTTCATACAACAAAAAATTACAATCTATCTATGGAGTCATACTAAAACAGAGGATGACACCTTAATAAGAAATATGTGGGTATAATTTCAGTATAAAATTCATCATCCATTCAAAATAGATTTACTTTCAGTATAATTTTCATCATCATTCCTAAAAATCATAGGTAAAATGTAATTTTAGTGTAAATTTTATCGGCGAAGTGTCACAATTTATAGCGACAAAACTTCCAATCCAAAATTTAGAAAAACTGACTTGACAGCATTCCTGAAATAGAAAATTTCAACGATTAAGAAATTCTGACGCGACAGAATTTCTATTTGCCTTCATTTTAATTTAAATTCACAATTCTTGAAAATTACAAATAGGGAATTATGACGAGACAGAATTTCTTAAGTTAAATTGAAAAAAAAAACAAATAAAAATTCTGAAGCGTCAGAATTTTAAAACTTTTTTTGACATTTTTTTTTTATAAGAAAAAAGTTTAGAAATTAGGATATATGCGGGGTGGTCCCTGAACTCATATGATTTTTTTTGAGATGGAAATTTTTTATAGTCTTGACTATAATTTATTCTCAAGAGACTTAACGCCACTAAAAATCGTGAGAGTAATGCGCATGTGGACTGTGACTTATTGTCAGGATTTTTCGTGACGTTAAGTCTCGAGTCAGGACGAAGATGAGCCAAGCCGCCGTAGGAGTCCAGATGAAGATGACCAAGCCGCCGACAAGACGCAGATGCCCCTCTGCTATCAATTCCAACCAAGCTGCTACTCTCACGTGCCTATCGCAGTTCCTATGCCTTTATATTCACCGATGAGCCAAGCTGCTGTTTTCAAGCATAGCTAGTGCCTAGGTACCTATCGCACCTAAAGTACGTGACACGATGTACCAGAGCAGATCAACCTCTCGAGAAAATCATTTTCAGGACAAACAGAGGAGCCAGGCTGAGCCAAGCCAAGCAGTACCAACGACCAAGTAAGACAACTTAGCTAAAATAGAAACACAAACAAAAGACACAAAAACAGGAGTGCGGTTTGTAAAGCCCACAAATTTAAGACCCATAATATTTAAAGCCCAAAGCGCGCAAGGCCTAAAGTGTGTATGGCCCAAAGTGTGTAAGGCCTAATACATACAAAATCCAAAGTGCGTAAAGCCCAAAGCGTGCAGAACCCAAATATTGATGAGTGCGTTTCATGTTTTCTAAAGAACATCTTTGCTTCTTATTGATTTTCAAATAATAATGACAATTATCCGATTGTATCGTCTTAAAACTAATAAAATTCGTGTTATTATACAAATATTGACTAACTTCTACTCTATAGTATTATCGCTCTTAGGTTTTTATATTGATAAACAATAAACATACTCATTTTAATACCCTCAAACGCACCCATATTAGCCGTCAAAAATTACACTGTAAAAATAACACTGGGTAATGCCTTACGTGCTGCACCGCAAAAACAGAACACACTACACCACAAACAAAAAACACAAACTACAAAAATACATTAAATAAAATATATAACAAAAATTCAATATATACATAATACATATACACATATAGATAATAATAAGAAAATCCTCCAAACATAAGGTACAAATTAATACAGGTTTTAAGAATAGAATAGAATACCAATTAAAAAAATTAAATAATAATAATTTTAATATAATATAAACTTTTTATAATATAAAAATAGGCGAAGTTAATAATTTTAATAATTAATTTAAAGAAAAAATAAAAAAAAATAAAAAAATTAATGTAAACAAATATATATATATATGTGTGTAGTTGAAAAACGAAGAAATTGGAGGGTTCATTAAAACCCACTCTACGGAGGTAGACTAAAAACATTGATAAGCCAAGGGGTCTTCAAAAAGGACCTTGTACTTACAGATTTCATTACCATGCAACTAGGCCACACGCCAGGTCTGAAATTTAGAAAAGGGTTTCTAAATGCACACTTAATTATTCAATGGAGCTAATATCATCCAAAGTCTGTCAAAAAAATTTGCAATTTAAAATTATTAGTTTTAAAAGTTTTGTTGGTCGATGAATTGATCCATGACAATTATGTAAGCGGCGAGACCAACGGCAGTGTCCCATCTATATTCCATATGTTGCATGTCCAAGAAATCCGACATAGTCTTATTTAAAGAACGAAGCAATTCTTCTTTTGACAAAATATTGTCGAAAAAGGTTGAATTTCTGTCCGATGAAATTGCAAAAGAAAAACTGCAGATGAAAGATGAGGGTGAGGGCGATGGCGGTGGCGTTTTTGGCATTAATGGACGTTTGCGTCAAATGCTGACTGTGACTGGAGATGAGTTGTCAGTTACCGTCGGAAATATGAAATATCGGAAAAAGGCACAGAACCTGTATCAGTATCTATCACAACTAAATAAAGAATAACGGACAAATTACCAATTTCAATGATAACGTCGATGGAGTTGCATACACCATTGACTTTCAAAAACATCATTTGTTTAAAGTACCGCCATGTTACGGTAAGCGTTTCGCGGGCACCTTGTCTTGACTTCTTTTCTCGCATCTTGGACAAGGTCGTCTTAAAATTTACGCGAAGAGAAGAACATAATTATTTTGCTTTCACCGACAACTTACCATTAAAGCCGTACAATCTCGACAGTCGGCCCATCTGAAATCCCAAAGTGGACGGCGTTTTTCAACAGCCGCAATTAAAAAAATAATTTCTCCATCTTTCCAGTCCTGATGGATTTTCCAGGTGCCTCCTTTGGACTTTCTAGCGCGAGAGCCGAGAGAAGAACAGACATTTTTTTTTGAATCGATAAGTTTAGGACCGATATTTTTTAGTTGTTCTCTGTACCGCACTTCCTATGTCTGCCATCTTGCATCTCGATTTAGTTTTCTGCAACTGCATGCATCATAATGTAAATACAGCTTAAAAAACATTTACCACTACAAAAAAGGTTTTCAATTCAGAATAAATATTTAAAGTACTTTAAAATACAAAATACATAGTACATTTTCGTGCAGAGTGCTGTAGTTGACTCGTGCATTATTTCTTTTCTACACTGAGCGCGGGTGCGGGAAAAAATCGAAAGAGCAAAAAGCGAGACACTCACTCTCTCTAAAAGTGTAGAGGGCGTTATATGATAATAAGTCGTACAGACAATGACAGTGCATACACGCTTAATTAAAAAAGTATTTTGAATAGCTATAAAAGTATTTTATACTAAAAAGTATTTTAATACTGAAGTAAAAGTACATTTCTAAAAATGGATTTTGAAAATACAAAGTAGAAATTACTTGTTTCTAATTTTTTTTTTGAGTAAAAGTAATGTATAAAAAAGTACTTTACTTTGTATTTTAAGTACTTATGTATTTGAGCTACTCGCAAATTTTGAATGCCACTGACTGATTATCAGTGATTTGGTCACACAACGTTGAAGGAGATGAATAGTATTTTCTAAACTCCGTCGACAGAGAAGTGTTTGAGGAAACCTTTGGAATTTGGTTTTGTCTTCGAAAATGTCGCAAATTTGGCAAAATGAAATCCTTAAATTTGTAAACCGTCTGCGAATCCATTTTTAAAAATGACGGCCAAAAACTGATGTCTCCAAATGACTCATTCGTCTGAATAAGTTGTTTTACCCTTTGGCTATAATACATATTGTATAGAACCAATGGGACTTTACCTACAATCCGTGTATTAGGCGAACTACTAATATTTCATTTTATTTTTAATTACAACCAATCACCCGATAGCATTCCCTCTACAAATGATAACTATAAAAAAACTTTTTTTTGAAAAGATATTGGATAGTACAATATCCTTTTTATAAAATTTGTGTCCGCAGAAAATCTACACCAATTCATAATATATACATACATATGAGTATGTATAAATAGTCTATTGAGTAAAGTACTCATATAGTATATCATAAAATCCAGGAAAAACTCTATATGCGAGATCCGCATTTATATCGCACACAAATCGAATTTTCCACTCACAGGAAATGAGCAAACGCACAAGCGGACGCGCCGTGCACTTTCGTTGGAAATGTAAATTCATTTTCGACAAGCTAAAATTGAAAACTTTTTCGTTTATGTACCTATTATAGTATATACTAAAAGGGTTAATATAAAATGTTGTTTAATAATAGGCAACTTTTAAATTGGTATATATATAAAACAATATATAATTATTCTAATTATGGCTAATGATCACAAATGGGCAGATTGACCGTAAAGAAGAAATTCAGCTCAACTAGGCTGGCAAACACAAGGAACGCAATGTACATACACGTACAGGTGAGTCCGATCTTCCAGTCCAGGCGGAATTTGTTAAGCGCAAACGAAATGTACAGACCAAATAGTGTGGACAACAGTGAGATGGCGGAGTACGTTAGTCCGGTGGAGTTTAGAGTGATCTACATGTAATAATGGTCAGTAATTTGAGGCAGGAATATTTGACAAAGATATCTTCATACCCAGTGCTCTCCGACTACGGACGGCAGAAAGTAGGACTTGACAAACCACGGCAGCCCGAGACACAGCAGAATGTCGAATGTGTTCGATCCAATGGAATTACTAATGCCCATAGCACCGTGTCCTTGATTGGTCACGATGACACTGGACACTGCCTCGGGTACACTGGTGCCGGCCGCCAGGAACGTGAGGCCCATCACCGAGTCTGGAATATTAATGGTGTCACCTGAAATAGGCCGCGGAAGTATAATTTAAAAAATAAGAAGAAGAATTTGGAATTCTGAATAGAAAACTTACCAACTATGGTGATCAGAAAGGCGACCAGGTACGATGTGCCACCGATCCAGAGGATGCACATCATAAATGTGACAACACGGAATCGTGGATACTTACGACAGTCCGGTATAGTGAGCCAAAGCAACAGTGTAATGAGCCAGCGCAGTACGAACGCACAGCGTCCCACGTCTTCGGCTCGACGCCACGGTGAGTCCGCAATGTCTTCGGACGATGTGTTGCTAACCTCCTCAATTGTTTCCAGGTGATTGGGTTGCTGCACAATCACAGTGGCTTGATCCTGTCCGATCTTTGGGGACAGCAGTGGGCAGATCTCGGTCACCTCCCGGTACGGACGAACGCGAGACTTGCGCCGCAGCTTCGATACCATTGTGCGTACCTTGCGTGCCATAATATCGTTGCAATACATTGCTTTACGGAACGATAAAGTTGGAGAGTTAAGTTTTTGTAGAGTTTAGCTTTTGGCAAATGGTTTCATTAGTTTTCAGTAGTCGGTCTTACTAAAAATGTACTTAAAAATATGGTTTTCGTGGAAAGTTTAGTTTAAGAAGAGGTAAGCTTTTGGAGAAGTTTTAGCTTTTTGGAGTGTTTTAATTTTGGAGAGCTTACCTTCCGAAGAGCTTAGATTTAGTGAGTAAATTGTATCTAATAAAGTCTGTCTTTTCAAAAATAAAAATAATGGCGGTTATTACCAGAGCTTGACTTTGTGGTAAGTATGTATTTTTGAAAGATTATAGCCTTGTAAAAATATGCTTTTGTACAGTTTATCTTTGAGAGTATTCAGATTTTGGAGAGTAAAGTATTAGTATCTAAAATAGACTATCAATAACCGAAAATTATTTTAATTACTATTAGATACATAGATTTAACCGATATTTAATTTAAAGTAGTTCAATACCGAAGACAGTCCTCTTGGAGAGCTTTCAAGATTTTAGCTTTAAAAGATGGTTTAATTCTCGTATGTTATAAATCTTAAGAGCAAGTCCTCGTGGTGGGTTTATCTTTTGCATTAGATTTTAAAGAGTTCAAGCTTTTGGAAAGTTATTCTTTGGAGAGTTTATGTTTCACATATTTAAATAGATTTATTTTTAGACAGTTTTCTATAAGTGTCTAGTAATCTCATTTGATTGTCTTACCAAAAATGTATATAAAGTAGGCCATCACCAGAGCTAGTCCTTCGTACCACATAACGACGCCATCGTAAAGCACTCCGATCAAGGCTATCACAGACACGCCGTACATCAGGCAATCCCGGCTCACTGGCCACCAGTCGAGATTCACAATCTTTGTATATATTTTTTTTATCTATTATTATATAAATAATATTAAAAAAAATTGTAGTATTACCTGCCCAGCGAAGAGTCCACAGCACGCTGGCACCGCCAGGATATTAAATACGGCTGAGCCGACTACAGTGCCGACGCCGAGGTCACCCTGTGTAATGAATGTGCCCACACAGTTTATAAATAGCTCCGGACTGGACGTTGCCGCCGCCATAAAGGTGGCACCCACCACGTCCTCTTTCATTTGCAAGCCTGTGCCGCAGAACAAAAAAAATAATAATTAAATTAAAAATAAACATTAAAACACAATTGCCGAGCGCAATGATGCGAGATACGCAATCAGCAGATTTTTGGGTTCAAATGGCGTAAATGAATACATATATATTTATTATATACGAGATTGAAACTAAAACCACCGTTACACTATCCCTTTATTATAAATATATTCTATATGGGAGAGCATACTCGTTGCGCTCTGGTTTGATTTCATTTAGTACATAAAAGCCGTAGAGTAAGCGAATTTACATTTTAATGCAAATTTTGTATGTGTATTTAGCATTTATGCAGTTTTGATAGAATATGGCCCCCTAGCGGCTTTGCGAGAGCGAGCTAGCGATACGAGAATATATTTTTTGTTTGACAGAGTGAAGGAAGAGAAGCATCAAAATAAGCAGGTTATGAAGGATAATAAATGTATAGAGAGAATTTAAGAAGAATTAAAGGATTGGTAAGATAAATTAGATATGAGATTTCTTAACTCGTATAAGATGATAAAAGAAGAATACAGATGATGAAGAATGGATTCAGAAGAGGTAGAAATAAGAATGAGAAAGAAAGACGATAAAAAGATAATGAAAATATGATATATAGCAGTGATGACGCCATTTCATAAAACTAAAACGGCAATCAAAATAAGTTTTACTAAAACAGATGGTGGGGACACCTTCAAAAGGTAGTTATAATTTCTGTATAAAATAGACACTAAATGGATGGGTGACACCATTATCTATCCCGGGCGTCCCCAACCCTAACAACGCTAATGATTTGTAGGACGTCGATGTGAAATAGAGAACACAAAAAAAGACAAGAACACGATTTAGAAGACTATGACGCAACAAAGAGAAAGATGAAGCATAAAACATGTATAAAGATCGCAAAGATTGGCGAAAGAATGGCAAAAATATGATATACAGATAGATATAGTATGTTGATAAAAAAACAAAAACATGTAAAGTAATAAAAAAAGAGAAATAAATAGAATTAAATGAATAAGTCATGTTTAAACAGTAGAGAAAAAAATCCAGGAAAAAATATCACGACGATGTAATATAAAGAAAAAATAGTAAAGTGAAAAAGAGAGGAAGAGTAAAGCTAATACGGCGAAAGGGAAGAAGAGTCAAAAGCATTAGGCATCATCAAAAGGCGAAACAAAATAAAAAAAATTGGAACAAGATAGAAAGTTGAAGAAAGATATATAGAGGAAGAAAAAGATTCAGAGAGAAATAGATAATGAGGGAGAGAAATAAGAACGAAAAAGATAAAGGAGATGTCTAAGAATACTGGAAGAAAAACATTTGGCGATATTTAAATTATCTCTACACTGAAAAAAGAAGAGTCATTATTAGGAAAGTGAATAATAGCCTAAAAACATTTTTTTATCTTGTAAAACAAATCTTAAAAGCATACGTTTTTAGCCTAATAACCAATTTTGTTATTTCAATTAAACACAAATTATTTTTAAACTATTTAAACTGTTTAGACTATTTGTCCTTGGTCGAGTGTTTGAAAACTTTATTTTACATTAAAATAGTACAAATAGAAGACTAGGATAAAACTAACCTCAGCAAATCTGAAGCTATGAGAATAATTTTTTATAATATTTTCTCTGGCATACATATATAATTGGTGTATACTCACTGTAGCACATAACCTCAATAGCCGGCACAAAATAGTCGTCACACACGACAGCCAGCAGCCAGAAGCAGTAGCAAGCGATGAGCAGGTGCAATACGACCCATCCACGCTGACGTTGCTCCCGAGTAAATCCGTCCGGTGGAAATTCAAATATAGCTGGTTGAGTACAGTTCGCCGGAACGCTGACGTTCTTGTGGCTGGTCGATACTGGTGGAAGAATTGAGATGATGGTGGTTTCATTCACACGCAGATCTTGGTCATCCGCTGCTGGCGGTATACTGAGTAAATTTCGTTTGTGCTGGTACACCTCTGTTGACCCTTAATATTGTAACGAATCATTTATTGTGTTATTTTGATTCTGCGCGTCAATTATACAAAATGGCGGCTATGTTTACCTCTCTCAGTGGCCGTCGGTGGTGCTGCTGGCAATAGCACGTAAAACGTTGGAATCGCAATGACGCAGAAGATTCGCAAGCATAGTGCGACACGAGTCTTTCGCTTTCGGTGTGGCAGCGATAGGAACCAATCCATCATTATCGCAACAGACACGCACAAGAACTAGCACTCACACACAAACAATTGGTTATTTAATTTAGGTGTCGTTTAAATAAACACAGTCACTAAATATATATGTTATGTATATAATATGGGCTTAACGTGCGGTGTCAGAAAAGCACGCTCATTTGCTTGTACTTGGATTAGCGCTAATCTGATGATTTACGAATGAATTTAATCACGAATTCGCGGCACTCGCTTTCTGAATAAAGGATAGTAAATTTAATAATAGTTTTTAACACTTTTATTCCAAACAATTACGCGGAGGCTCTGGCACAATCAGTCACAAACGAATTCAGTCAAGTGAAAACCGTATCGCTGTCGATAATCACTTATATAGTTTTGCAGCACGTCATCTTGAGTGCACTTATGTTTCTTCGTTATTTTCCTTTAATTGTATATGAGTCTATTACTTACTTGCACCGTTCAAGTGCTTACATTTGAAAAATGTCTATTGTATATTTTATTATTATTGTATTTGTGATGTCTCGACGCAGTGAGAATACGGTCGTGACAACAACAACAATGTATTTAAAGTCCATTTTCTGGTGTAGCTCAGATATCGCTGTGCGGCATTGCTCAAGATAAGATGATCAAACATTAGATTCGGAAAGATTTTATTTCATTATATACTATATTATAATACCATTATATACAATGCGCCTGCGTCTCAGAAAAGGGCATATATGTTAGATTATATATAGAGAAGCGTGCGTGCCCTTGGTTTATGTATGATAAGAATCGTATCTATATTTTATATAGTGATATTATAATTGATAACGAAGCATCTTTGAAAAATGAATCGCTGCACTTCTGATGCATGCAACATTTAGACTTCAACTAAGCGCAAATTTTGAGACGATCAATATTTGCAGGTGACTCAGTTATTTTTTGTATTGATTACTGTGAAAAATGTATGACTCACCAAGTTAAGCTATTGTAATCCGGGAATCCTTGCGGTTAAAATATTTCGATCCAACTCCGCTCCGCTCCTCTACCAAAATGATTGCTCCACACCAAATATATATAATGTCTGCTACGCTCCATCGCTCCGCTCCGGATAAAAAATATTTCTAAAATAAAAAAATAAAATTTAGTACAAAATAAAAACAAAACTGAGCTAATTTCGAAAGACTTATTTATTTAATATAAGGTTTTCAAAAAAGTCCTGCGGTATTTTTGCTAGGTGTCGTTGCAAGCGCGTAGTTCTAGTTGAATTCATGGCATCGGGTCATGCTATAGCTTGTTGGAAAGGTCTTTTCACGCGCTAAAATGTTTGTTGTTAGTTCAGTCGTTTGTGAGTTATAGCGTCGCAAACATGGAGCAAAATAAAGAGAAAATCCGGCATATTTGACAGTACTACTACGACAAAGGCAAAAATGCATCTCAAGCCGCCAATAAAATTTGTGCAGTTTATAGACCCGATGAAGTTTCCATTTCTAACGCACAACGATGGTTTCAACGTTTGAGTTCTGGTGTAGAGGTGGTCAAAGAGGCGCCAAGCTCCGGAAGGCCGTCCTAGTAGCAGCCGTAGCATCGGCTAAGAGCTGGGCATGAGTCATCAAACCGTTATAAACCATTTGAAGAAGCGTGGATTAATAAAGAAGC
>JAAAKO020031378.1:0-13293 GCA_010015015.2 Bolitophila cinerea | reverse complement strand
ATATATATATTTTCATCGTATATGGTTATGGCATGGCGCATGGTGCCGACGATACCCGCTCTGAATTCTGATGATTTTAAAAAATCATAAGGGACATGAGAACTTGTTAGTCAGAAAAGAATAAGAGCTGAAGAATGCTGAAGAATTTAATAGGATATTTAGGCCGTGCTGTTGTTAAAGATTGTTGGCTTAATAGCGAAGTTGAGCTTATTCAGGCTTTTTGGCTTAAGGATCTTAAGAAATGTTGTAATCCAGAATTTTAAAACGCTCAATTTTTTAAAACTGAATTTTAAAAAACTAAATTTCATAACCGAAATTTTGAAAAACTAAATTTTGTATAACATTTATCGTGACGATATGTCCTCCCCCCAGATCATTTTCATGATCCGCCTATGTCTGCTGGCCAACACAGCCTTCATGAGACTTCAAGCGAAAATGGGTGCCGCTTAGTTGATTTAGCTATTCCTAAAAACATGATTGTTAGTGAATCTTATTTTTTACGTAAAGATATTTTAAATCTCTTGATGAAAGAGTAGCAAAACAGATTGACCAAGCTTTGACATCGAGTTGCTGAAAAGCGAAGATGTTTGGCAACAACAAGTAGACAAGCTGAAGGAACGGATAGTAGAACGACATGTGGAACCGGCTTAGTCTGAATGTAAAGCGTGTTGCAATAGAAGTTTATGGATGGAGCGGTCCTCGGAGGATTATAGGACGAAAATTTTAACGTATGGCGTAGTTTCGTCAGACAAAGAAAGGTGCATCGCTAGATGGGCGAAGTACGTTAAGTTCTACTCAACCCATGACAACAATAGCTCTTTTAGAATCCACTCTGCACAACAATACATCGCTGATCACTCACTACAAGAAATTAAGGATGTTATGCTCAGGCTCAAGAATAATAAATCGCCGGGGTCTGACAACATGCCCGGAGAATTTCTTAAATATTGTGGAGAAGCAGTATGGTTGTCGTTGCATGAGCTTTGTGCATATTTGGAGAAGTGAGGAGATGTCTGTTGAGTGGAAACTTGGCGGCATTTGTCCTCTTTACTAAAAAGGAGATAAAATGGATTGTGGGAACTATAGAAGAATAACTCTACTAGGCATGGCATACAAAGTGTATGCCAATGTTTTGTATAAACACCTGTTGTCCTATGAAAACATTAAAGAATCCCAATGTGGATTCCGTAGGGATCGATCAACAACAGATTAGCTTTTTAACATAAGGCAGATTCTGGAACAAGGCCGAGAGTTTAACGTTACCAATCACCATTTATTTTTCTATTTCAACGAGGCATATGATAGCGTCATTCGAGATAAGTTGTGGATGATCATGGAGGAGTTTAGATTTCCCATGAAACTTATCTCATTGACAAAACTGACGCTATCAATTGTTCGGTCTAAAGTGAGAGTCAGGGGCATACTCTCGGAACCATTCGAGACAGCGGAGGGATTACGACAAGGTGACCCTCTTGCAAATTAACGTTGCTCAAGAAAAAGCAGTACGGAACATTGATGCGGTACAATCTTCACCAAGTCGACTCAGATATTGGCGTATGCAGATGACAAGGACTTGGCGGACGAAGTGTTGAGACTGTGAAACGGATGTTTGCAGAATTAGAAAGAGGGGCAAATCCGCTTTGTTTGATGGTAAACGAGATAAAAACTAAATACATGGCTGTTCCTTCATCGGACAATAACCTGCGCCATTTAACGCTGGGAGACAAAAGAGTGGAATCCAGAAACTTCTACGTTCCATCGCGTGAAAATAACTTATAATGGGGATTCAAAATATGTTTTTTTACATTTTTTTATTTTTGTTTTTTTTTTTGCATTTTTTTTAGTAATGCTGACTTTCCACCGGCGGCATTGGTGTTAAATTTGAAAAAAAATCGTCAATTTGTTGTGGAAACATCTGCCAAATTTGAAAGTGCATCCTGCTCGTCATGTCATAAACTCCATATATCGATACCTTCCCGGCAAAACATCGTATCCAACATTTTTTACTTTTTCATCTTATTTGATTTTTTCAATCATATAATGTTCCTCCATGTTTTCATAAAATAATAATAATTTCGCCAACTTGTAAAATAACATTGTGACAATACAAAAAAAGGTAAGGTCAGCAATTCTTATTATTTATCGATGTATATCCAGTAAAAAATAAGTTTGAGTCGGCTGAAGCCATTTGTGAATGTCTGTGGAGTACTTACAGAAAACATGCTTTTTCCATCCTGTAAAAGAACTTTCTGACCAAACAAAAAAGATAAGATGGTTTTTTCAATGGCTATTTTGTTAAAAAGTCAGCCAAACCCGTTTAGGATTAGTTGTAAAACATTTGCTAAACAAATATTAAATGGCAAATTGACAAATCTACAAAATTTTGTGCCACTCAAATTTGGCAACTCCGGTGGAAACAAGCATGCAAACCAAAAAATGCTAAATTTGTCATATGTCACATGATATGACAGGTGGAAAATGATATACTTGGTGGAAACACAAGTTTCCAAAGCCGCAATTTTGCCGACATTCATTTGGAAATGACAACGGTTGATATACCGTAGGAAACTCAGCATAACAATCAAATTTTTAGCTTAAAAATTAAAAGCTGTTGCGGATATTAAAAAAATTTAATAAAAAAATCACTCCTGAAAAATCATGATTTTAGCATACAAATTGAAACCTAAGCATGGTTGTTTTTGCTACACTAAGCGGCGGCTTTATGTCATCTCACCTTTTCTATTCTTTGTTAAAGTAATTAAAATAGCTTGGTTTTTATAGGGACATTTTTTTGTACTTTTTAGCATGTAAGAAATATAAACTAATTGATTGAATTAATAGAATTAATAATATTAATATAATTATAATTACTCTTTTTACCTTCAGGGTAAACACTATTAAAATTACAATAAATCGAAGGTTTTTTTATAAAAATAGAGTTACTCGAGGTAGGTAAAATGGTCTATTTTTATTTAAATACTATATTTTCCATTATATCTAAAGTCTCATCGTGTTCATTTCGATTTACTTTAAATAAACCAATATCCACATGGATTCGTATTTCTAACTTGTCAAGTTTATGATCAAATCAGCATTCACCAAGCATCTTAATGCATCTTCACTGTGAAAACTGCAAATGTTTAGTATAAATATGCCTTGGCATCCATCCAAAGTGTGTCGTTCGCATCGATTGAACAATAAACTGTAAACATGTTCTTTAATCAAACATTAACCGTTCTATATACCACAAACTATAAACTTTTTGTTATAGATAATTCCGAAATACTTTCTAAACAATAATCATATGAGAAAACTTTGCGAAACTATGTGATTTCCGGAAAGAGGCATGTGTGTGTGTTCATACTCATATATTAAAAGCATATGTACATTGTATATAACTGTATAATATGTATGAGAGTATATGTATGATCGGAAGCTGCAATCGGTGCACATTCTATAACATGCCGACACGAAATATTCAATATACATAATTCGTTCGAGTTTCGAGTTTCGAGACAAAGACACGACACATAGAAGCGCATATTATACGAAATGCCATAGAAATGATAATACATAGTATACATAAATACATATATAGAGAATATTATATAGATTTTAGAATTTAGCCTTATATACGAAACATACCTTGACGCCAAATCGCAATGCACAAAATTCATTTGCTCCAAGTATTTCATACCGGATGCAATCTGGGTGGCCACATAGATTAAACAGCCATAACTGAAACACAATACACACGATACAGGTTATTTCGAAGTTGGTCTCTTCGATTGTAATCTTTTTAAAATAAAAATATACACATACCTTAATGATTTGCTCTGGACACCAACGGGACCAGTCTCGGCTACATGCTCCTGTAAAAATTGATTCAAATCCCCATGGCAATTACTGTAATCAAGCACAATACAGATTGGTTCGTCTCGCAGGCATGCACCGAGCATCGGGGCCACGTTTGGATCGCTCAGACGACCCAAGTGTTTGGCTTTTGACCTGAATTCCTTTTTGGTGTGTTCGGAGGCACCGGGACGTAACGTTGCAACCGCAACCAGACTAGAGCTACAAGAAAATCACGTTTTAAAGTACATATGCACATATATATATATAAAATACAACGAAAAAAAAGTAAATGGCAGTTTATTGTGATACACGAACTCACTCGCTTATGTACGATATACATATACAAACATTTATGGATATATATACAGAGAAATGTCTCGGAAGCAGGGCGCAATCAAACTCTCTGCATTTCAAATTAAATGGTTGCAAATGCACACTTGGAAATGTTCGTTTAGGTTCCTTCAGGATACAGGGTATTGAACGTTGTTTAAGCAAGTTTTTTTTTTGAAAAACAAGTATTTTGATAAATTTAAATAGAGCAAAATAATTTAAAAGTGATTTTTTTCAGTAGAAGGCAACCTGATAAGTCCCTGAAAATTCTAAGAGATGGCTTTAATAAACCATAATTAATAAGAATGGGTTCATTCTTGCCAAGATTTATCCTTTAAATTATGTCTGTTGAAATTACCGTCATTTAAGATAACGCATTTAGAAGTTACAGCACTGAGAAACGACCAACCACCGAGGATTTTTCAAAGTGAAAAAAGGGAGTTTTGAAAACACTATTATTAACTCTAGAAAATTATAAACGAGACCAAAGCCATGCGTGATACCAGGACTCTGCAACGTCGACTGGAACTATTTATAAGTGGTTATGGCATCGATGATACTGAACGTTTTGAAGGCCCAAATGAGGTCACTACACCAGAAAACATCATTTTAGGTTAGCTTTAACGTTTTCAATGATTTTAATTTTTCTTAGTTTTTTCTTTCTTTTTGAATTTAATTGTACTTCGATTTGCCGATCGATGACGATTGACCGAATCACGATTGGCCGACATCACTTTAAACCAAATATTGTTTTGGGATGAAGCGGAAGGTTACTTTTTAAGAAAGTTCCTTTTTTGGCCTTATTACAAAATTCCTTTTTTCGAGAAAGAAGATGGAAAGGATTTGAATTAAAAAATCGTCCTTTAAATAAGTTTTTCTTTTAGTAGAGTTTGTTTTAGGAGTGGTTAACTCTAATGGCAGCAAACTATAGAGAATTACCACACCGTTTTAAGCATATGCCTGAGCTTTTACGCTTTCACATTCCCTGGTAGATTATATTCAAGTTTTTGCTGTGTGTGAAATTTTATCTATAGTTTTCTGACTTTGGTATTAACGTAACAAACTCCCTTAATAATCATCTATAATGGACGATTTTAACTTGAAATTGCTTTCCTTAAGATTTTTTTTTCGGGTTATCTTTTTTTTGGTTTTTGTTATTCAAATTAAGATTCGATTTGATTCGGCTAATTGGCTTTAGGCTTTAATCAAGAGAAACCGTTATCAAACCACAATTAAAATAAATAAATCATACCTTTTTAGAGTACGTAAGTCGATGGAAAAGTACGTGAGTACATGCCTAGGAAGAGGAATACAAATACTCCGATCAGAGTACTTCGTCAGTGCTGTCTACAACCACGTTAATTGTTAGACCTGCAGTTGCATTTTGAGTGAAAAACTAGTGAGTTTTTCAAAAATAAAATATCTCATCCTCCGAGCCACTTTTACTAAGTGATTTATTAAAAAAACCAAATAATTTACTTTAAATAAATAAAACTTTTAGTCGAAGTGGCTCTTGGACGGTGTTTTTTCTCATAAAAAATACTTGTGCTACCTCTATAGTGACTTCTACCTGTTTCCAAACCTGAATTGCTTAATGGCAAGCGTTTTTACTGCAGGATGAGCGAATTAGGTACGAAATTCTGTATTTCAGAATTCTGGATTTCAAAATTCTTGATTTCAGAATTCTGGATATTCAAATTCTAGATTTCAAAATTCTGGATTTCAGAATTTAGTATTTCAAAATTTTAGATTTAAAAATTCTGTATAAAATAATTCTGGTCTATAATAATAATTATTATAAGGGTTGGGTACGAATTTTCAAATTCTTGATTTCAAAATATTTAATTTCAGAATTCTGGTTAAAATTCTGTTTTACAAAATTCTGGTTTATAATAATAAAAAACACATAAAAACAGGAAAAAATATAAAAAACACAAAAAAAAAAAAAACAAAAAACAGAACTATTAAATCCAGAATTTTTAATTCAAAATTTTGTTATAGTAGAATTTTAACAAAAAAACCGATTATTATTATTGAAAAGAAAAAGTTTTAGAAAAAGAACACAACAAAAATTAAATACAAAATACAAAAATACAAAAAAGAAATGAAATCTAGAATTATGAAATACAGAATTTTGAAGTTGCAGAATTTTAACAGACAGAATTTCGTACCGATCCCAGGAGGAGCTCATAGCTATATTGAGGAAGTTTCGATTTCTATTTGGACCGTAAAGAAAATTAGGAAATCGTTGGAATCGTGGGTTGATAAAATAAAATACTCATCGTTTATCGATACCACGATTCCAAAGATTTTTAAAATTTTATAAGAAATTAAAATTAATTTGAAAAAAAAATTCATCGTTCATTTTTCAAGGACTTATCTTTATCTATCATCTATCATCTATCTTCAGTAGAAATGAGTCTTCAAATATTTGTATCATAACTTAAATTTGAAATGACGCAATGCACCCTGTAAAGTTTAGGGTTTATAAACGATATATTATAGTGTAGAGTCTGTATAGAGCTTTGTGGAGCATGTGCATTTGCAATCTCGGCTAACGTGCACTTGGAGAAACCACATATTCGCACAAACAACCCACAAGAAATCATCAACAATGCAGGCAAGCTTTCAAATAAGTAGTGCTGGTGCAGAGAAATATTAACAGCTCCCGCTCTCGAGCATCTTATATATAATATATCTATGTACAATATATATACTCTTGTATACGAATGCATATTATACGGAAGGGAATGGCTTACCTTAATCCCTTGGTTTCACATAGATGTAATTCACCGAATACTCCGCAACCAAGTTTTTCCACAATAACTAGAGAGTGTCTGGGAAATTCTTGTAGTTGCAAATCTTCGTCTGTGGATATTGCATCAACATCGCTGTACGGATTCACCTGTGTGGCAGACGCAGGAGTACTCGGTGCGGATGATTTGCAGATGGCAGAGGCGGCGTAGTATTTCTCTGGTGGTGGGGGCACCGGCGGTGGTTTGGGAAAAATATTATTTAGCGGAGGTGGTGAGAGCCGCACACCGACATAGCCGCCTGGTATTTTCGGTATTAAATCCTGCATGTGCGGCACAGCGTATTCCTGGCATACAATATCTGGAACATCTGGAAGAAAGCGTGAGGTTTAACGGTTACAAAATGTGATATTAAATAAGTAATTGTGCACGTATACGTATACACATAAACGCACACATATATATACGTATACATAAGGTATCTCATAGTCGATCTTCATATATTTATATATATACGAAACCAAATTATTTTCATAATTATTTTCCTGTATGTGTATATGTGAACTGTATACAATGTTATATATACATATATACAATATGATATCATACAGTCATGGCGCAGGCATTCATTAAACATTCAAATATTTGCTAAATGAATTTGCTGGCGCAGGAATTTGTATGTGTGTGTGTGTGTATGTACAGAGCGCCATAACAATGTGAAAGATTGTTCAGACAATTTCAATGGAGAAAAAGGGATTTAAATAAAACATTTTTATGTGTACCTATAAAATGCTGGCTTGTATTTCTGTATGTGGAATGGGGGTTTTCATATAACCCCGTTATATATTATATATATATACAAAACAGTTGTACTATACAACATACACAAACACTGACACACGGTACTGTAGGGAAGGTCAAAAATTCCTCCTTTTTTATATTTTTACGGGCTAGTTGTATTTTTTCATTCGGTATGAAATCGCTAAACATTTTTTGGTAATAATAAAATTCTTAACTAATCATTGCTTTTTGGGATGTATGGTGAAAGACAATATTTTTTGGGTCCCTCTGATTGATCAACTATCCCAATTGTAAACAATGATTTTTTACCCCTTTCCCCCATCGTGACACAACCGTAACAATATTGTAATTCCAAAATCGTGACTTTTATTTGTAAATTAATAAAATGTATAAAAAATGTGAGGGAAAAAAAATAACTTGCGATTTTATACGTATAAATTAAAACACCCCCCTCCCCTCCGTAACATCTTGTAACAAAAAAGTTTAACCCCCCCTAAAGCGTTACGTAATATCTGGACGACCCCTTAGTCTCATAATACTGCCATATATCTGTACCTCTTCCCTCACCAGGATATATTTTACCATTTAAGTATTTAAAATAGAACAGGATTATATTCGAGAAGTACTGTACTTCCTCATACCCCTACCAACCCCTTTATACCATACCTTTAATTAATTTTACTTTTACTAACTAAATTGAAAAAAGGGGCCACCTTTCCTCTAACCCCAAAATAATATCAAGACGAATTTTCTTCTAAAATGTATCCTCTAAAATAATTTAAAAAAAAACATTTTTCTATCGAAGCAACATTGAATGAGTTAATAACAACAACAAAAACCACGATTTAAAGCGGAAAACCAAATTTTGGAAATGGTAAAAGTTTCCCATACTTTTATTACCATATCTCCTTTAATTGATATCGTAGAGATATGATTTTTGGAACATTTTTGGGGATGCAGTGTGTAAAATACCTAAAATGATTTAATCTAGAATCCATGTAACATAAAAACACGTAACCTAAAAACCACGGAAAACAAATGAAAAGAAATAAATTAAAAAGCACGTAACAAAAAAGCACGTAACAAAAAAGCACGTAACCTAAAAAGCACGTCACCTAAAAACACGTTACCTTAAAAGCAAGTAAGGCAAATAATTGTGAACTAAAAATCAAGTAAGCTATAATGCACGTAACATAAAAACAATTCGTAATATTTTAGTGTTATGCTGTTGTACTGTCGCAGAACTGCGTTAAATGGTATAAAAATTATGTACTCGCGTAAAACTATATGTATAGACAAAATAAAATAAAAGTAGTGACGTTTAGTCAATTTCACTAGGCATCACAATTTGCTATGACACAAATTATACACAATGATTACACTGTCAATATTTCGAAACCCATGATTTATTATGTTTCGTGTTTTAATGCATGATTTTAAGGTGTATTTTTTTAGATTAGAGGCTTTTAGTTTAGTTTTCTTTGATTTTACGTGATTTTTAGGTTACGTGTATTTATGTTAAAATATTTTATGTTACATACTGCATCCCACCAATTATACATAATCATTACACTGTCAATATTTTAAATCCTATGATTTTAAATGTTACGTGTTTTTATGTTACATGATTTTTAGTTTCCATGATTTTAGAATTGTATGTTTTTAGATTATATGCTTTTCATTTTTTTGTTTTACGTGTTTTTTAGGTAAAGTGTTTTTTATACCTTTTAACGCAGTACCGCGAAAGTATAACTACACTGTTATTTTTATATTACGTGCATTTAAAATCATCATGTATTTTTAGTTTACAATTTCTTGCCTTACGTGCTTTTTAGGTTACATGATTTTATGTTACGTGCTTTTTAGATTATATGATTTTTAGTATTTATTTTGTTTTACGTAGTTTTTACTTTATAGGTTACGTGTTTTTATGTTACACAGCGCAGTATGTAACATAAAAAATTAACATAAAAACACATAACCTAAAAATCACGTAAACTTAAAAATATAAAGTAAAAAGCATCTTATCTAAAACCATGCAACCTAAACTCATGCAATCTTAAAACCATGTAACATAAAAAACACGTAACATAATAATCCTAAAAGACCTAGGATTATTGACAGTGTAAGTATATATTAATGAGTTTATATTCATATAGCCAGTATAGCCATTGATATACCTTTTAATACTGTTGTTACGATTTTTTTTATTTTACGTGCGTTTTTGATTACATGATTATTAAATTACATTTTTTCGTTTTACGTGGTTATTATGTTACGATCTTTTTAGATTATATTCTATTTAGTTTATTTTTTGTTTTACGTGATTTTTAGGTTACGTGATTTTTATGTTGCACGCCATTTTTGTATATTTTTGTCCAATCAATAAAGTAGAAAATTATGGAATTGTAAAAAAAGCCATTTCGAAAAAAAAACTACAAAAAAATAAGAAAAAAACATTTTTTAAGACCATTAAGCAAATTCTAAGAAAAACTATAATTATTTTTTAGAGTTTCTATACCAAAATAAAAAAGAAAAACAACTAGCCCGTTGAAAAATCTAAAAAATCCCTTAAATTTGAACACCCCTACTGCACGGTTATATAATTTGGACTGTGGAGTATAAAAATTACCCGTCCGGTGCCGTATATTCAGTTTATTTTGCGTTTAGTGAGCGCACACTCAAAACACAGTTACAGCAGTTTATGAAAAATTAGGAAAAACTTTTCAAAAAAAAAAGTGAAAAATTAGCATTTTTACTTAAGCAATTTATGTGTTCTATGTATACGCTACAGAGAGTTTACTTTTACACACACATACACAAAGCCCACCGCACACCACCATGGATTCAGAGACCCGAATACGCGGCTTTCTATAATTGATTTAAATTATAAACTTTATTTTGCTATCTGCCCAGACTAGTTAGTGAGACTGAATTCTCCTCCGTGTGTTGATGTACAATTAAATAATATAGAATATATATATATGTCTGTATTTTGTATGTGTGTGTGTATAAATTTATTTGTTTGTGTGCGTATAATACTTAGCGTCCTGTCTGCTCAGGAAGTTAGGACTGGACGCCTTGCTCAAGCGAAACTGTATACCTACTCTACGTCAAGCATTGTGTTACTTAACATCAAAGATACATTTATATATATATATATATATATCTTTAAACGGGAGTGGGTGGCTTGGGTGATGGCAGAAGTGGCTGTTTTGCAGGAATATTGCAGACACCGCATAGAATTATACGAGCGTATTCAAGGTAAAGATGCTATGGTTTCCTTATGCAATATTGCGAAGTTTGGATATGAAGGTTTCAGTGTTTATATATATACCTATGTGTGTGTACGTGTGTGTATGTTTACAGAGTCAGATAATGTATAAGCTTCGAAGCTCTCTGAGCGAAATATCTTCTATGTGTGTGTTTGTGTGTTTGTACTTTAATGGCACTGGCAATTAGAAACCAGATACTCTCCGAATGTAACAACGCTGAAGTGGTCAATTAGCAAATTACAGAGAAGCCATTTACCTGGGTATATAATGGCATACCTGCATATGTGTTGAATGTGTCCGGGTTAGTCCCACACATAAAGATCTTTGTGTTTTGTCTGTATATATATATATATAGTATTATATACGTAGTATTTATCGAAATGTCTCTGCAGACGTATAACGACAGTACAAATGGGGAGCAGCATCTTTAATGGTAATTCGCAGTTTTGTGAGCTCACGTAACAAGGAGGACTGAATAATTTGGCTAAGTGATACTCGTATAGAACTATAATTGTTTTACCACGTTATTTGTACGAGTAAAGATATAGCACTGTTTTTGATTGTATATTATTTTGATTTTTTTTATGTTTATTAATTGCGATTATTGTTTATTCTTTTAGTTAATAAGTAACTATTAAGCTTAGAAGAAATCTATTTGATTTTAAAGCGTACATTGTTTAATCGAGTTTTGAAGACTGTCAAGCATAGAATCATACATCAACTTTCCATAAGGTCAGGCTCAATTAAAAAAATAGTAGATTGGAGAAAGGTGGAAATATGGAGATCTTCTGTTAGTCACTTGAAAAGTACACATCAATGTGAGTTAGGTGGAACATGGGTTGCAAATACCGAGGTCTAAACCATCGCAGTTTCAAACTCATCGCCAAAGCTATAAAATGGATAACCTCTTATTTGATATGATATAAAAAATGCCCTATCTAACACCAAGATAGGCATACGGATACAGCAATGGTAAGACCAGTTCGGTTTTCCAAGCGAAAGTCATTACAATCCTCTAAAGCGCAAGTCTACTAAAACAAAAAGACCTATCTGGCAAAAGGATAGGAATTGGTGTAGTTAAGCCGCCTTTAAAGCCCAAAAGAATTTTAAAATACAAAAATGGTACTTACATGCTATGAATCCCTAACGAAACTAGCAGAGTCAAACAATGTTGAGCTCAATTGGGTTCTAGCTCACAAAGACATAGCAGGAAGTGAAAAAGCGAAAAAGGGTGTTTATCTGGATCAGCAAATGCAAGAAAACATACATAAACCAAATCAGCATCTATACAATATCAGAAACGAGAGCATGTTAACAACTTAAACAGACAATGGATAAGGACAGCTTGGTGTTTTGTGAGCAAAAAGACGTGGCTATTATTTAAACAAAGGAGAACCTAGCCACTTATTTTGCAGACAAGATCGGAATGTAGAAGTATGGTAAGAATTCTGACAGGGCACTGTCAACTGCAAGGACACTTGCTTAAAAAAGGTCTTCCAGCAAATGACCTTACTGCGAGGAGGGCAGATCTAAACGGCGGAACAATAATGGCCTACCCTTTCATGGCGCAAATACGCATGCCTAGGGTGGTTTTACCTGGAGGGTCAAACGGAAATGGAGGTCAATATCCGGAATTAGGAACCTCATAAAAGCACTGAGACCTGAAGAACACGGGAAGCACACTGGAATTAACATGTCTACCGAACTACTAGTTGGTTTGCTATGGGCCCACGTACCTATGATCGAAGCATCTCCTTCACCGCACCGCCAACCTAACCTAACCTAAAATAATACAATTAAAATGCCTTATTTGTCTGAATTGAAAATGCCGCAAATGACTAAAATATTCGCCTCATTTGTCCTTGCCTCATTTGACTTTGCCTCATTTGTCCTTGCCTCATTTGTCTTTGTCTCATTTGACTTTGCCTCATTTATCTTTGCCTCAAAAGTCACCCCCACCTGGGTTGAAGAGGGTAAATATCTTGCTGCGTATATTTTTCGAAAAAAAAAATGGCGCAGATGGAGAAAAAAGAAGTAATCAAAGAAATCGGATTTGTGTGGTATGTGTGTAAAGGTGTATGGCATGTATTTGAGGTTAGTGAGCGCGTTTGATATTTATGAAAAGCTAGAACTATAGCTTTCGAGCGGAAATGTTTTTCGACTTAAAAAATCTTCTAAACAAAAAATTAGCAATAACAAATCGTTTAAATTCAAAACAAAAGCATAGTTCTTGTCTAAAATCTAGATCTAGAACATAAATTCCGTAGCGATAAGTGTTT
>JAAAKO020031367.1:0-13295 GCA_010015015.2 Bolitophila cinerea | reverse complement strand
ACATCTATTTCTGGTCAACTTCTAGTGAAGAAAAACGATTTTCAACTTGCTGTTCAACTTGGCAAGTTTGTCTCAACCGGCGGTTAGTTTCAACCTGCCGGTTAGCTTTAACTTGTGATAGTGAAGAAAACGGCCCTAAGATATGTAAGTAAGCGTCAGCTAGATCAATTTTGGTAAAATATTTCAATCCTGTTAAGTCGTGAAAATGTCATCAGGCAAAGGAAAAGAATACAGGTGGAATTCGAGGACGCGGTTAAGGCCCGTTGTATCATATTTTGCGGTCTAACTCTTTGTCTACTAAAGGTAGAAAAAAATATTTAAATCATTGCTGTGTTCGTGGAGATATTGGGTATGAGATATAACGGGTTTAGAAATTGTACGTCAGTTGATTGCACACGGATGTAAATGGAATGTCCCATAATCCAAATATTTTATCCATAGTCAATTTTGATCAGATTGGGATATTTTACCTTAAATACAAAGCTAATACCAGTTTTTTATTGATATTGAATCTAATGGTATATGTAAACTGCGAAAATAAGTCAAGTTTACTACCGGATGCACTTATAGCTGTTTATGAGGTTTTCTTTAGTTTTTGGACTACCCAAAGTGAACCATGTGTCCTCGGAAATAATGGATATATCCGATGCATACTTTCGGTGTATAGGATAATCAACTTTAGAAACCAGAAAAACTCCTTTGCTACCTGCAGTGTGAGACTTGCGTAATTTGTTTTTCTGTTGCGGTTTAAAAAGTTTTGGACGTTTTGGACGTTCCTGTTTACAAAATCCTTCCTTGTGACCTGTTTATGGCAGTATATAATGCATATTACCACAAAGCCAGCAAGCATTCTTGGGAGTTTTTGTTTCCGACAGAGCTTAAAAATCAATCATTTATCATTATCTTTATTGCCGCATAAAAATCAGAGTATCCTTTTCTGTTCATACGCTCTAAAAGATAAATCGATTGGCATACTTTTTTTTCAATATTGTAAAGTTAATAATAAAGTTAATAATCGCGCAGTCTATTCCAAATATGTTTATTTGTTGAAGTTAGCTCTTGGCCGTCGTACCACAGTCATAATATATGTACCTCACCAATGCCTTCTGTCAAAGGGTTGCAATATCACCCAGTTGATTGAAAGTATGTAAGAGCAATCGAGTCGAATCGAGTAAGTTTTAAATTTTTGCTTTTACACATGCTTCTGATATTTTGTAGACTTCGACTACAATTGACTGGAAATCTGTTCGTTGCTTCAGACACGCTGTGGGGGGTGTTGTTCAGCTCTTAGCTGAATGAGGTTAATTTGAAGGAAGAGGTGGTAGGAAAACCTATCTGACGGATCTCTCGAGTGTGTTTGATGAAATTTTGAGGATGGTTTAACTCCAAACAATTATAAACATTTATTCAGTGCACCCTACAGTCACAGTAATTGGTCAAAACTCCAAATCCAACACTCTTTTTTGCTGTGACTTCGCAGTAAATTAATAGTGTTGAGCTTTTACGAGAACTGAGGTATTAACAAAATTCTTAAACTAATCATTTTTTTCGGATTTGAAGTGAATTCGAAGATGTTCATTGTAAATTTCATGTTAAGGCGAATTAGCTATAGTATATTGCTTTCCACATTAGCATGTTCTATCCAGTTCTTTTAAGAACACTCGGGTACTACTGGCATTTTTAAAACAACACGCCTTGGGGGTCCCTATACATTGCCAAGCCAAAGCAAATATGATTTTATAAACTCTGTTTTGGGTGTATCATGAATTATTGTTTGGAAACACGTATATTTAAGAACTGTTTTGGTAATCCTTAAATAATATATAATGGTTTACTTGTTTAGTTTTACAACTCACAAGAAGTTTTGGTCACCGGTAAATTATTTCTCATAGGCCTCCTCTTACGCGAGGAAGAAAACCAAATAGACCACCATCTCCAAAAAACCACCTAATCGAACAATTCCTCCAATAATTAAATGTTAATAGACTTAAAAACAATAATGAAAAGAGGAAATCAAATAAGTAAGAAGTATGGTACACCGAGAGGTTTGAAATGTCCGGTTAGTCCTCCAATAAATAAGCTGCGCAATAAAGAGTAGATCAGAACACAATGCATGTAAAAAAAATCAACATATTTTGAATAGATTGCCGCAATTTTGCGAAATGGAATATATTAAAGATAATAGCCTAATTATCTTTTTGATAATATCAAATCAAATTGAAAATCAATTTCGATAAAATCAAAATGAAAAATTTATTGAAGACAAATAACCTATTTTGAAAAATTAAAAAGAAAAGTATGCAATGTTAAGGTACGATGACATGAACAGACATTTTGCTAAAAGTCTGTAACGTTTTACTAAATATCTGTGAATTTTGTCTGTATGTGTATGTAATCGGCAGACAATAGTGACGTTGCAGACAAATTAATTTGCATGTGTCTTCCGTACATTTTTGGCCGCCATTTTGTGTGCTTATGTAATCACCTTCTACAGACATTTGATAAATGTCCGTATTCGAAATTTCTGACTGCTACAGACAGAAAAGTCTGTATCTGTATAACTAAAGACACAGAACAGACTTTTGAAGTGTCTTCAGCATTTTTTAAATCAAATAAATTCAGTACCATATTACTTTTATTGCATAGCCATTTATAATTATTTAAAAATTACCACCTCAACATATTTTATACATATGCTCTAAATCTTACACAAACGACTTCGGACGACTACTTTGCTATGGAACACTTCCTCCTTCCATGAAATAATGCATGAATTGTATTCTAGCGGCTGCTGCATTAACGGGTTCATAACGTTGTTCAAATAATTCAGACAATTTTAAACTCTGCTTGCCTGAGATGTGACAAACCGATTTTGGAAAAGATTGTGACTGTGTTCAGTCAATAAGTGCTTCGTCTGACTTAAGTTTTGAAAGGAGACGTGTGCGTATGCCAGCGTTCACTAATGTTTCTTCAAAACCTAGTTCTCGTGAATTATTTGGCAAAATATAATTTGTTTATTTTGCGAGAGCGAGCATATCTAATTTTCTCAACAGTAAATGAGCGTGAGCAACATCACTAATAAAAGCTCCGTCAATAGTAAACACATCTACATATCTTGAATACCAGTTTACAAATACGTAATGGTTTTGAGGATCGTATGTTAACTCAGAGATAGTATTCGATAGTGCTTCTATTGTAAATTTGACTTCGACGGGAACTTTTTTTGCAGCCTTGGCTGGATTGATAAATTGTAGCATAAATTCTGCATTATTTCATTCTGCTGCTGCATGTAGTTTGTTGCTGCTCTATAATTTATTCAATAAAATCTTGGGAAGCAATTTTTGTTATTTTTTTTTATTATTAAAAAATATATATATATCATCGTCGCCAAAACTGTTGTGTATTTGTTACAACAAATATATTAAATAATAGAACATTATTTATTGAGCTCTAGAATTGAACTGATAAATTTATACCATTGATTTTGCAAGTAAAATTTTAAAGAAAACTTGATTTAAAAATGTATACGCATTCAGACATAGTGAATGCGTTGACAAAAGTATGTTGATTGAAATTTATTCAACAAATACAAACAATGAATTATTGAAATAAATAGATATTTATATAATGTGTAATATATATTTAAATAATTTTCTTATTATTTCTAATATCTTTCATATTTACAGTTTTAATTTTTCCGATTATTTAAATTATCGTTTGATTTCTATTCGGTTTTTGATGTTATATTAAAATTTTTGATTATTTAAATCAAATCTTAATAATCTAAGAATAAATATTAATAATATAATTATGCAGTTATTAAAAAAATATGAATCCTATTTATTTTTTTATTTATTTTGTAATATAAACTTTTTTCATGCAAATTACAAATTAAAGGATGGATATTTTACCACCAAAAATGTGTACATAGTGATCAAAGAGCAAAATTGAACATATTTGCGTTTATATATTTTTTTAAATGTTTCCGTTTTGCATTTCATTCCTTTCTCGAAATACCCTCTTTTAAAATGGGTAACCCCCTCAAAATATTAGGGGTAGTGGAGTAATTTTAAATTATAGCATTATTCACGAAGTCTATTTTCTATGAATTTTAATTTCCTTGGTCCGTAATTAGCCCTATAATTAAATATTAGCTACAAATTTGTATAGTGTTTAAATGTCCATCTCCCTTTTAGAGGTATTTAAATTTGTATAAAAATTCTTTATATGACAAAAATAAAATTAATAGGATCAAATAAACACATTTTTTTAATAACTGCACCATTAGCTTTTACACCGTCATTTTTCTTTTTTTCCTTGTATTTTATTTTAAAAAATCCACATTTTTTTGTTTTTTTGTAGCATTTTTGAGAGGCGGCCCTATTAAAATTCGTTTAAACTCATATAACGGCCACCCTAATATACGCTTCATATTATAGAATAGGTTCCCTATTGCAGCACAGCCCACAGCATTAAAAAAGTATTATACAAGAGACATATACACGGATCCGGAGACTCACATGTGCTTCAGGACGGATTTGTGGTGGAATTTGTATGGGACTCTCTGAGTCGGATGCTTGATGGCACGCGTTAAGATGGCATAGGTATATATAGGCATACAATAGACCACAGAGTCTGTATATATACTATATAATAACTCGGCAAGTACGTTTAATTACCGCGTCTCTGGCTAAACGCTGCGGGATATAATTTTGTCTGTCAAAACGCGTTTAGTATATATGCGCTTTAATTCTGCTCTTTTGTCGACAACTTCTTGAGAAGTTTATCCAGGGCATTTTACGGCTTGAGGTGATGTTTAACATTGAGTTGCGGAAAAGCGCTCTGCTTCTATGCATGAATTTGTATATGTATGTATGTATGTATGTATAGTATATACTATATATTATGTATTTATACGAGGCGTCTGTGGCATATTAAAGGCAACTGTGAGAGAAGGGTCAACTGACAGATCACAAACGAACGTATACCACCATCCAAGTCCAAGTCCCTCACTCGCCCTCTCAGTACTGTATTTTATGAGAAATGTTGTGGTATAATAACTGTCACCGAAGGAAATCGCTTTTCTCCTGTTTTGGTGAATTGAACACTGACGGGGTTATAAACCAGCTAATCAAAACAAGGTTTGTGCAATACGATAAGATCGTTAATACAAATCAATTCATCGAATACAATTATAAACAATAAATTTATACGATGAACGCATGTCTATTGCTTGACAAATAAAGCTTTGAAACTCACATCGATAATACACGGTTGCAATTTTCAGGCGACTCTTTGATCTAAACCAAATACTATATATATATATATTAACAATATATAATATACATGTATTTGTATATATTTAGTAGAGATAGGAGCAGGCAGCCACAGGTTTAAAAACTTTTCAAGAATTGTGGACAACTTCCTTTTAAATCAATCAATATTTAATTTTATTTTTGTTTCGCATTATAATATTTTCAAAAAATCTTTGGCTCTCTTAAAAAGTTTGAATTTCACGAACATTTTAACTAGACCTCGATCTTTAAATTACATTATCTATTATAATTTATGTTAAAGGCTTTAAGTTATGGATCTTAAAAATATTTTTTAAAAATAAAACTCTTTTATGAAAATTACAATTTGTCCAAGAAAATCGCATATATATATTTTTTTAATTTTTCGTTATTATGATTTTTACCACCAAAAGTTTGTATCTAGATTTTATTGATTTCGAGGTATAACATTATGTAAAAGTACTTACATAGTAATTAAAAAGGTGTTTAAAAGGCTGTAAAAATTGAGCCTCCCGCAAATACTCTTTTTCATCAAATAGCATCAGCTACTTGCAATAGAAGTTTGGACAGGAGTAAATCAGCCTGTTTTATATTTGCGAATATTATTATATTAAAAATGATCAAGAATAACAGAAATATCTGAGAGTATTATGTATATTAAAACAAATACTCCAAAATAATTGAAACTATAAGAAAATTTAAAATGTATGTGAATATAAGAAAAACCCGATTATCATAAAAATGGCGAATATCATAAATAATCGCAAATATTACAAAAAAATGCGAATACCGGAGAATAATGATCAAATACAAAAATGTGCATTTTATATGTAACATTTTTCAAAAATTTATAAAGTACATATAACGTTTTTGTATATTTACAAAATAACTGTATTTGACCATTTCTGCATTTGATTTTGGGCTTAATCTTTTGATAAAATGTTACATTGGTTTTAGATTTATTTCTTCGGTTCGTACTAAATATCAATTCTCAAATATTCATATTTTTCTTGATTGTCAAGGTAACGTTTGTTTGCATTTTTTAATAAAGTTAAGCAATAATTATATATTTAATTATAGTTTTTTCCTTTCTTTTTTCGGTTCTTATTAACGAGTGCGATAATTTCACTAATAATTGTATATAAATTGTATAATTATGAATAAACTAAAGAGCACTTCAATTCTGCGCGTGTTCACAATTATATTTAAAAAGCAATTTCAAGCTTTATTTGCAATTGCGCGCGCGTATTAGCATATACGAGTAGTCGAGGCGAAAATGTGCTAGTATATATATAATAATATATATGCGAGTATATGCGAATGCGCGCAGGCACCCGCGAAGAGTGCATATAATGACTAAATTTCCAGTTGGCAATTGCGCGCGATTTTATCTTCTTTCGGCGCGGTGGCGGCGCATGAATTCGCTATATATCTAATATATATATACAAATATATGTACACTATTATATATATATATATAATATATCTGTATATGTTCATATATATTTATTTAAAATTCAACCTTTTGTACACAGGCTGGCGTATGTATGTATAGCATAATTTAGTATATATATAAATATACGTACATTATACAAGTATTTTTTTGTGAACATGCAAAGGAAAAGTTGCGAAAAACAAACGGGCGTACAAATGCGAAATGCGTTTTTTTTTATTCTCATGTATAAAATATATATAAAAGACTATATATGTACAAGTCTATGTAATAGGTAATGCACAATTATTCCATGCAAATGTATCTGTGTATATGTGTTTGTGTGTACACACATTTCTATACATTATACGACGGACATGCTCCGTACATTTTGCCACTTCTGGCGATGGAAATTCTTCTTTATGCGTCTTAGACGGAATGTGCGCGCGCACTCTGGCTCGCGCTCCAGCTGTTCAAGAAACTTGAAAGCGAATACACATATTATATTCTTAAGCAGTTAAATTCAGCTAGGGGCTCTTCCATTCATTAAAATTCACTCTGAAGATTTCTGCATGACTATCTATGTATATATACAACAACAACAAACAGCGCACACACACACAAAAAAAACGAGACTAAAATATATTATTATTATATCAGCATATTCATCGTGCGCGGGGAAATAGAGGAAAATAAACCGTCCCGGAGAATGTGTAAAGTAAAATGTAGGCAGGTTTATACAAGCCGTATTGTAAAACTCGTCTTTATAATTCATTGCTCGCAACGGCGGCGGCGCGGCGCTCGACGTCTTTGCGTATTTGCGTATTTGCGTCTCTCACACATACACAAATACATACACACACTGCGTTACAAGCAGATTAATCGTATCTCTGTATACATTTATACTCGTTTGCATTATAAATGCATAGAAAAATAACGTGTACAGCATAAATTCTAATGCGCATGCGAAAGTAAATTAGATAAGGGTCATCGAGTTTTTGGTCGGATACCATTTGTGTGGATGTATGTGTGTGTGTAGAAGACGTCGCGTCGCACAGTGATGCCGAGCGTTTGTTTGCGGTCAAAACTCTATAACTTAAAAACATATTTTTGTGAGATTGGGGAAATATATTGTATTTTTTCCGGTATTTTACCCCGAGGTCGCTCACTCCGCTAACACTTTTAAAATTTTATTTCAAACATTTTAAATTGTATTTTATACAAAGGACTTACACCCCTCCGAATTTCACACATTTTTTACGAATTTCATACAAACGAATTCGACTTTTTGGATGCTCACTCCGTTGTCGCCCTCCCCGCGGACCTCACACAAAAACACAAACACAAGGATAGATAATTTCACACACACAAATACAAATTATAAAGTACACCTTCAAAATTTAATTTTAAATATCCCTCATTATTATATTTTATATTATCAAAAAAAAGGAATTTAAAACCACCCTCATAATATTTCAAAATGTTCATTTCATTTCATCAGCCATAAATCAAAAAGCCTGATAAGAATTTTTAGGGATGAAGAATATATCATACATTTTTAGCAAAAGGGTTCCTCTTCAAACTCCTTAAAACAAAATTAAATTCCAATCCTACCATATGTCAACAAGCCTGATGGGAATATTGATGAAGGAAGTCATATATTTTTAGAAATGTTTTTTTATCAAGACACTTAAAAAGAAGTTTTATCCCAATCACACCAGCCATATGCCAAAAAGCCCTATGGAAAGATTTAGAGAGGAAGTACTTGGTTACAGCCTTAGTGCCTTCACTTACGGCGTGCTTGGCCAGCTCACCGGGCAACAACAAACGCACGGCTGTTTGAATCTCTCGGCTGGTGATGGTGGAACGCTTGTTATAGTGCGCCGCGGGGTAAAATACCAAAAATAAAATGTGGACCAACGACAAGGTGAAATTACATAAAATCAAATTCTTAAAATTGTGTTTCCATTGTGGTTTTTCTCTTGTTTAAAAGTCGTTCCAATCACCGATTTAAGTTCATTTATTATAATTTATTTAACTTGCTATGAAAAATTAAAGGATTGGAAGGTGATTTTTTTTAGACAAACGCAGTGATGTTTTAAGTAATATATATCAAATGCCTCATTTTACATGTGCCGCATTTGTCTTTGTTTCAAAAGTTCAAAATTAATAAATAATAATAATAAATAAATATATCCGGCGGCTGAACGAAATGATCTTATGACAATGGAATTATATTAAATACATCATAATTTTAGTGAATTCATGAACTTCGTAACCATGATTTGAAGTTGGTAACTCGGTCGGCTGGGCTTCGACATGCCCAGAAAGCTTTTAGAGTCTTTTTTACAAGTTTTTCGTTATCTATGTAAAAAAATTGTACTTTTTGTATATGCTTGAAATATATTTTATCCTATGTGGGAAACGACGCAAGTAAACGATTCTACACACCTACCCCCAATTTTGCAAAATTGAGACGATTTAATAATACGAGAAGAGGACAATTTCTACTATTTTATAAATTTAAAACATACCCGTCTTATTATAATTTTGGATCATTTAAATTATTTTAAAATCAAGGCGTGATTTGCTTACAATTAAGGGTTTACACAACTTGTCAGATATGACATGTTCAGCTGCCCTTATAAAGAAAGTTTTTTTTGCTCAAACACTAACAACAAATCAAAACATTTTTTTTCGTGTTTTTCATGCAGATACTTTATTTTCGGTGTTCTTTAATTTAAATATTTTTTGCAGAAACCTACAACCCGTTAAAATCTTTTTCGGGCACAAACCGAAAACTCAAATCAGTAAATAACTTACTAATTTGACACTTGAACCCAATATTTAAAATTCAAAACTGATGTCGATGGTAGATGGTAGCGGTGGCGATATAATACTAAGATTGTCATACGTTTGACGCTATTTTATAGAAGAAACAAAAACAACATTTTCAAAGTGATGTTTTAGCAAAAACTCATCGAACGTCAATGAATAAATATTTGACATTTTAGCTGAGCTTCCGCATACCTTGCGGGGTCAGGGGAGAAGGGAAGGTGTATACGCCCTGACCCTAAACTCTTAAAAGGATTTGAAGGAAACGACCCAAATTTTTTAGAAGACTAGGGAAAATATAAAAAAAAACGAAAAACTGTTACATTTTTCTGAGAGGGTGTTTCCTCCAATCTTTCTTTAAATATTAAGGGTCAGGGATCATCCCTCTATTTCCCCCCGCAACCGCAACAAAAACAAATATGAATGTTTGAAATCAAAATGGGCCAGATAAGACCCAGCTGCCCATCGTAGGGTTAAGAGGTGGGAAGTATTTATAGTAAGAAATACCTTATTTTACATGATTTAGGGGAGAGTAGGATTCACGAGGGTAAATTCCAAAGAAAAAGTACCTAGTTCAATACCGCTATTTTAGGATGTTTCCTGAGTTTCTACTCCTTTTTATCATCGGTAAATAATATCTTTTTTTTGCTAGTTTTAAACTTGTTTTTTTTGTGATATATTATGCTCGCTTTTGAAAAATTTAAAAAAATATTCCGTCGTAAATATACTTTTTAAGCTAAAAAACAAGCAAAATTGTATTTAAAAACAGTCGTATATTCCAAGGTGGATTGCGTTTTCTTAAAATTAGAGAGTTCAGAAGGTTTTTTTAAGAAAACATATTGATGACGATTATCAGTGAAACTTTTTTGTCAAAACAAATTCATGGAACATAGTATTTTTTATTAAAAAAAAAATCATACGTTTGAAGATCTCATAGAAGTGACAATCTTCAACAAAAACTTTTTTTTGTATAGTTTTAATAATTTTGTTTTAATTGAGAATATTTTTGGTGGTCTCGGTTTATTTGAAACTCTTCGTTTGTTATTCGATTTTATTCTATAAAAGTTCAATTGAAACCATAAACATATATTTCTTACTCACTTAATCCTTTATACTTGTAATTGAAATTCCATTGTGCCACATGCACACCAAAAATGCACGTTCAAATTTTTTTTTTGGTGACATTCATTTTTTTATACATTTTTTTTTGGTGACAATAATTTGATTATGGGTACACACGGTAAAAATATGATTATAAAAAATAGGTTATGACCACTAAATAATTAATTGATTTAATTTAGTGTCTTCTCCCAAAAAAATGTTTGCGAATCTAGAGGAGGTGTTATGTATTACGAGATGAAACTGTCCCTTTAAATTATTTTTGGTGTCAGTTTGTTTAAGGGGTGATATTTAATTATTAAAAAATAATAAGCAAAATAGTATTAAAAAAGATAAATTACCAGCAAAACTTTAAATAATATTTACTAGAAAATCAAAATGTTTAGCTAAGGCTTGTGGGGGAGTTTTTAAGTTTTCTGTTATTGGAATTTCCAATCTCCACCGATTTTTTTTAAAAACGGTCGATTTTACTTCAAACATATTAGTTTTTAACGTTAGGTGTCGAAAATTGTACTTCCTTTAAGACAATCCCAAGTCCAAAAAAATACCATCAAATCCATTTTTTTTATTGTTTTAAGTCCGTTTTAGTTAAATTAAATCTTTTATAATAATAATATTGCATATCTTTATTCCGATTGATATTGGCCCTCAATTTAAAAGCATTCGATGGATGATAGCAGCCAACATCCATGCAAATTTCAGGCTGGTACTCGTATACGTTTGTAGAACACTGAAACATAATGATTGATGCGAAAAATAAAATAGTACAGTGTTGGTTTAAAAAAAATGATTTATTTGAAAGAAATAGATTTATAGATTTTAACTTTTATTATAGGCACTAAAAAAGCAGCAGCCTTTGACATTCTTTTACATTTTTTATTTTTAGTTTAAGATTTAAGACAATTTTTAAAGAAAAAGTTAAGAGTTCATTGCTGCTAATTTTTGTGCCCAAAAATATTCAAAAATTTCTCAAAATAAATTAAAAAATCGCCCAAATACAAAAAAAAATGTAACAATGAATAATTTGGTCATAATTTTTTTTGGTAACAATATTTATTTGGTAACAAACAAATATTTATGGTTTCAAAAATTTATTCAATGTAAAAAAAAATATTTTGGGCACAACTTGATTTCTAATTTACAACCCTTGAATAAATTGGAAATAAATAGCCCTATAATTTTTCAGAAGCTCTTATAATTTGAAAATGGATTCGCAGAAATATCAAAATTTGAAAGAAGATTTTTAATATATAATTAATATATTTAGATAACCTTTTATCGAAGAGCAGTTCCGTGCCACAATACTTGCAGATTTAATTAATATAATTACAATGCATAACTATTTTTTGTTTAATAGATTTAAATTTAAATCTATATTGATTGTACGGAAAAAAATAAAAATTGTTTCTGCATGTATATTTTTAAAATTAAATAAAAAAGTAAATTCAAATAAAATGAGTTAAGATGACAACAAAGTTTCAAGTAGAGTAATATAAAGGTAAAATAAAAAATGTATATTTACATTATTTAAATATATATGTGGCCCGCGACCAATATCGAGTATTAAAAATGGCCCGTGGAAAGATTTCAGTACGACAGACCACGTCTAAATCAATTATTTTATCATTCAAAAAGAACATCATCACGCAAAGTTTGATCATGAAAACGAAAATATAACTTATATAAAATGAAATTGTTGTTTTTAATTTGTATTTTTTTATATGTTTACATAAAAAAAATAAAGATAAGAAAGTAGAAGCTAAAATGCGAATTACCAGAATTTAAAAGTCATATTTAACCACGTGTTATGTTAGATAGTATTCCGATTGTAGCTGTTGAGGTTTTAGTTTATAATAAACACAGCATCAAAAATTCGAACTTTAAATGTGAAATATAAAAAGTCTTCGCCACCAATACCCATAACGACATCACTGTGCTTCGTTATTCAATCGCATATATATATATATTTTCTATATTCCTGAAATACAAAAGGGGGATACCGCATCCATGTGTATTGTGTATATTTGAGTATTTCGTGAACATCAGTCGCTCACGCTCCGCTGAGCCCAAACGCGATCGCTTAGAGAGAAAAGGAAATTGCTCACTTATATTTTTCATGCATCGACTACAATCAGTCTACTATATATTGCATATATATGCATTTATATATATTTATATATACACTATATTATATATTACAGTGTTTTCGAGCGAACAGCTCGAGCACCAACGGCATTTCTATATGAGCAAAGGTATGTCGATAGCCAAACCGAGCCAAATACGGCCGAACCGAGTATACAATCAGAGGTGTGTAGTGTACTCCTAGCTATAGTATTATATATATATATAGTAAGCGACACCGCTGTCGATCTGTCTTAGTACAATGACGCTGGGTTTTTGTGATAGGTTCGCCAACTATGTTCGTGTTTTTTCCTGCCTGCGGTGTAGCTCCACATAAATAAATAATGAAATAATATATTTTCTCAATGACAATGAAGAACGTTTCTGACTTTATAGAAAAAATTAAATTGAATTTAAGAAATAGAACGATTTCATATATATATATATATATATATATATATATATATATATAAGATCAGCACAACTATATATCA
>JAAAKO020031356.1:0-13295 GCA_010015015.2 Bolitophila cinerea | reverse complement strand
AAAATCAAACACTAAAATATATTTTACAATAGAATAGAAATTAATAGAAGCTTAGGCAATGGGTTAAAATGATAAGTTTTTAATATATAGTTTGCCGTTTTAGAAACTAAATTTTCTTAAACACATTTATCCACATAAAAAACATTTAAAAAGTGGCGATAACTTTAAAACCGCTTCTTACCCTTAATACAGGTTTATTGCGTGAGTTTTTAATTTTAACAGCATATTTTCCTGTTTTTGGAGTATAGTTTGTTATTTTAAATGCATATTTTAAGCACTTAAAACGTATTTTTAATGCACATTTTTGGTTGCCCTGGTGATAAGACTGCACCCACCTATATGATATCTATAATTAAAGGCGTGTCATTTAACTCTAAAAGACTATTTTTTTCTACTTACAATACTCTTTCGACACTGCTCTGCCACTCTAATTGATTACCTTACCTTATTATTTATACATCATTTAATTCCACAATAAAGTTTAGTATTCATTGTTATTAATAATTTAATAATCCTGGATTAGAATTTTAATTGACTGAAATATTTGGCTCTGGTTCATGAACTAATGAAGTTTGTACTGTATTCATAAAAACAATTTCAAATTACTTCTTTAATGTTAATTCAGGTTACAATGGTTAAATCCTAAGAACATGTCTCTAAATCAATGGAAAAAAATATTATAACCCCGTTAAAAATTGATTAGTAGTAGCATTATTTTTTAAGGGTTTAAAAAATCGTTACTTTTAAAAAAATATTGTTTCGAAAATTTTCATATGGCACTACAACACAGCTGGGTCATGACAGTCCAACAACGAACCCCGAGGTTCAGGTCAGAATATCCATTTATCTGCATTCTTTCAAAAATTACAAGCTTCTGCGTCAACGTCCTTTGCAAACATAGAGGACGACCAGACGCATTAGTGTTTTGTACACAGTTATTTTCCTCGTTCAAGTCACTTCTCTGGATCGGAAACTCGAACTGTTCAAGAACAATATTTTGTTTATTGCCTAAATTATAAAATTTTCGAATAGGAAATAAAAATATTTCCAAGATTCTTATAGTAGTGTACATAAGTTAATAACGGTACTAAGAGAGTACGAACTAAAAATAGGTGTGTTTTTTTGGATGTCATTAATAAACTTTGAATCCAAAGTATCCAGTCCATTCAAAATCCATTCAAATTTTGTTATCGATGATAAGTTCAAGATTTTCCACAGAATTAGTAAAGTTGAGGGGTAGATTATTTAGATGAAGGATTGGTAAATCAGTTTGGGGTACATTACGTGTAGGTGTGAAAATTCAGTACTAATTGATTCAATTGTCACCATTCATAAATTCTGTCCAGGTCAAGTTGCATAGATATAAAATTATGTTTTAATAATCTGCAAAAAGGTAATATATTGTGTAATTACTTAGCACAGTTGGTAGATTATTTATAAAAATGGAAAAAGGATAGGACCAAGGACAGAGCTCTGGGGAACACCGCAGGAGACTGGAAAAAAGTCACCAATATCAACACATTGAAAACGGTCTCCCAGATAATGCAGGTGGTTGCTGAGATACCATATCAAACGCCTTAGATAAGTCTAGAAGAGCAAGAACGGAACGAAGTGCTTTTCATAAAGAATCCTTCTTATATTATCAGTCACGTTTAAAAGTGCTGTCGATGTACTGTGACCAGAGCGAAAGCCAGATTGATAAGTATTGTTTAGAGTATGTCTGTTTAAGTTTTCAACGATCTAGCCCTTCATGATCACATCTAAAACCTTTGACATGGCAGGTAATATACTTATAGGACGGAAATTAGATATCTCCTAGAAGCGGTTTTTTCTGGATTGATATAATACTTGCTTTTTCCAAGAATTAGGAAATGAGAATGACATAATAAAGAAGTTTACAACATGTATGAGATAAGGTAAGATAAGAAACATTTTGAAAATAAATTGGAAAGCAATCAATAACAACAAAAGGCGATTTTATGTTGGAAATGGTAAGGATAAGTTCAGACATTGTAATTAAATGAAAGAAAATTCATTTTCAGCAACTCGAAGGATCTTGGGAGAGAGTAGTTTGTGGTAAGATAAAATTGAAGAAACTCGATAGTTATAAAAAAAATATTAGTGAATGATGAAAGAGTGACATATTCAATGTATAATATTTGAAACAGAGAACCATTCCAAGAAGATTGCTTATTTTAAAGTAGTCTTATTTCGTAAAAAATTAAAAAAAAGTATAATAAGATAAATACATTTGGTATTACCAATACATTTGGTATAACAAAAAACACTGTAGTGTAAACATACAAACATACATGAAATAATATAATATTTTTTTTATAATCTCATTCTCTACGGCAGACAATCTAATTCTGAAATTTATTGTTTGGAACACTTTTTGTTTGAAGCAATACAAATTTGTAACTTAAACCACTTTTGAAAAAAATAATATTGTTGTATAAATATATTTTCGTCCAATAGAGGACTCATCAGTACAACTTAAGCTAAGATTAGACTATCCACGTTTGCCGCGTTTTGCGCGAGAATTTTCCAGGTTTTTGCAACGCACCGTCTAATATATGTACGTTTCTGCCAAGTGTACACGCGGACCTGTAAACGTACATATTAGCACGTTCAATTTTCGCGTGTCACTGAGCTCACGGTAAGTTGAGGTGGGCAATTCTAATTATTTTTCAATGGCTATTTAGTAAAAATAAATTGATTGTCGTCTGAACACATTTTGAGGTAGAAGTAAAAACAATGTAAAAAGCCATTCTGATGTATTTCTGTAGCCAAACAAAATAATAAATGAGGTGAGCAGTTGTAATTATTTATTGATGGCTTTTTAGTTAAAATAATTTGGTAGACGTCCGTAGCCGTTCGAAATAGCTTTGGAGCATAGTCTGATTTCGTCGTGTGGCTTATACTAAACATGGAAATGCCACACACTCGTATAATATAGGCACGCTCAGCCCGTGGCACGCGCGTAGATAAAACGCGTCATTTTTGTTTTTACTCAAACGCGTCACCCTTGCGCGATCAAATGCCACGTGCAAACGGGGTAAAAACGCGCAATGTAATACCTCTGACACGTTCAAACATTATTAAATTATTTTTTACGCCTATGCCAGTGGCGTAAACACGTCATACCACGCACCGTCTAATCCTAGCTTTAGTGGGGTGAATTGAGCGGACTTTAATTTTTCGATTGTAACATGAGGAAAACTATTTCGTACACACATTTTCTTTAAAGAATTTCCAATGGAACAAACAATATAATAATTATATAATATTCTAATGTTATTGCAATTCGTTTTCACATTTTGTATATTATTTATTATTTTTTCACATTGGACTGCTCCAGTTTCAAAAAATATCAATCAATAATTACTGAAAGTCAACAAAAACTGAAATTCTGGGATTAATTTTAGTATTTTTTATATTGCACAGCTGATAATTCCAATAATACTCTGGTGACATAAAATAGAATAAGTAATCATTTAACACATAGTTTAAATTTAATCTATGATGTTAAAAATTGATTGAAGTAACAACGGTGCTTTTTACTTCGGTTACGGAGCGGTATTAAGCATTTGGCATTTTGGCAGTTATTCAATAAATAGATAAATACAAAAGTATATTTCTTTAGTTAACATATATACTAAAACTTTCATATGAGGGTCTTGAGGAGGAACCTTTCCAAAAATATATCAAACCTATCCTATAACAAACACATTTTTGAATATTTCTTTAGGTAACAAGCTTTAAAAATCAATAGAGTGATGTGAAATAGTACTATATAAACAACATTTTTTTATATTTCATGAGAATAAGCCTTAAATAGAAAGTCATATATTTTATAGAAAGGATTCGTTCACAAGACCCTTAAACTAAATTGTATCCCAATCCCACCTGATATATGCCAAAAGTCTTATGGCAATATTTAGTTAGTAGTCATATATATTTGGAGGTTACTCAAAACCCATAGTTAAATACCAATCTCACCAGCTTTATTACAAAAGACACAGACAGTTTATATTTAGAGAGGAAGTTATATAATTTTACATTTTTAGAAAGGGTTCCTAACTCAAGATCTTTAAAACGAAGTTTCATTTTAATCGCACTAGATAGCTATATGCCACACACCCTGATGGCAATATTTAGGGAGGTATTTATTTATCGATAGCTATTCAGTAAAAACAATTTGATTTTCGTCCACAGAAGTGGAGTGTATGCTAAAAAAGAGGGCGCTGATAGCAGTTAAAAACTAAATTTGCGACTTTGCAATACGATTACACGAACTTCTACTTTTTGGAAGCAATAATTGAGACAACTGTCGCCAACTTTCGAGGCAATTTCATGACAACTGGTAGTAAAACAGCAGTAACTGCTACTTTTAATAATCGTAGCATTTATTAGTAACACCAAAAAATATGACAGCTTTACTAAAACGGTATTGATTGATGAAAGTTTATTATGAATTATTTTATCCTCCGTATTTTAGTTCTGAATGTTATTTTAAGATTACCTTAGTAAAAAAAAGAAAAACTTTAAGTCCTATCAATATAAACAAAATCAATTGTTTCTTTATATAAATACTCGATTATATCAAATCACGCAATTAATGAACACAGAAAAAAGCTTATATGGCCGAAAAGCGATATCGTTAATCTGATCGACAAAAAAGTATGTTGCTCTTAACGCGTAGACGCCACTGCCTACCCCCACCGCTCCACCACACCACCACAGCTTATCCGATTTAATGTTTATATGTTTAATACACTCGACCGCACCACCGCAATTGTTATACTGTATATAATATATATAAAGTCCTCTCCTGTCCGCGCTCAAATGGCACACACACACACACTTTTAATGGTCAGCAGGAGCGCTCACAATTACTTCGAAAAGAAAATAGAAAAGTCGTCTGCGTCGCGTCCGACCATTTCGGGCAAACCATAAAATACGCTTTTTACGAGTTTCAATTAAATATTATGCCTTTTTGTATGGGCCACTTATTGCCGAGCTTACAGTACACTTGCTACATATATAAAATAAAATATATATCTATTGTGCAAAAAATCCCGTGTAATATGTAATGCGAATGACAATAATGTAACACACATATATACACAGACCCATACACACACACACACATACACACGTGAACATGAACAGTTCCATCCGTTCCACTGTTAACGCCGTATACAAATATTGTGCAGACTACATAACAGAATTTAATAAAAAAGGGATGATTTCCCGAGCAAATGTTTTTCTATCAATATGGCACACGAAACTGGGTAATACACGTTTGGGCGTATATGTACTCAAAGAAAATACACACATACATACACACAGAAGGGCGCACACGCATACATATATAGAAGATGAACGTGAACACAAATAGTACATACTTGAACATAAAAGTATGCTATATGCATCTATAATAAACTATAAAAATATTAAAAAACGAAATGTTGAACATGAAAATAATGTTCTCCGATCTAGTAGCTCTCTATCTCTCTCTTTTTTTTATTTTTATGTAGACTGCCTGCGTGTATGATTTTTTTTATATATACATTAATATATGGGATGAAAGGATGCTCTGCCCGTGATGCGTGGGTATAAGGACAAATGTTAAGGCGTGCGAGCTTTATTGGTTGTATCGGATAGCAAATGGGATTCTTATGATTAAATGTTGAGTATATAAGCGATTTTATGATTTTTGTGTCTGGCTGACAATGTTATACTCGAGGGAAGCAAACATTTATGGAGAAACATACTTTTTAGGGTTGGACAGCAGCACCTTGAATACCTATATATACTCTGTATCTGCACATAAATAAAATAACGAATATAATATAATATAATGGAAGTTTTTTCATCGTTCGATTCGATCACAATTAAGTGCACTTTTCCTGGCGTCTGCGTAGAATTCTTCCTATTTCCTCTGTTTGTATGTCCTTTTTCATAATTGGTATAATTTCCGTCCATTTATCGTTTTCGCTGAGCTCGGCATATCTCGACGGTCCTTGGCGCAGGAACTACATATTTATGGGCCACCCCGCGAATGCACCCAGCCACCCGGCACCGTAAATTCGGATGTTCTCTATAGCAGCAATATAAAGTATATAAGAAATCCCCTCGTTTTAAAAGCTAAGAAATCGGACACTTCTTCGTGTATACTATACAAAATATATTAAATATATATATACTTCTATGTACAAACGATATATATACTTACATAAATATAAATTTTTATCCTGATATAAATGACACAAATTATAAAGACGCAAAAGCGAGCGCATCCACCAGAAAATCGGAGCTTTTACTTTGTGTAAGTAAAGGTTTTTTATCTGTATTTTTTTAGCGGCGGCGGCGGGAGGCCCGGCTGGCGCGGTGGCAGAGAGTTACGGGCTTTATTTGTCAAAGAGACGATGCGCATCGTTTCGCGTGCTTGGCCACTGGCTTCTATAGGTGCACGGTGATGGTGAGGCGCGGTGGGTGCTTCAGGTTCGCTCGGAATCAAGCTGAACTATTGCCCTCGTTTGAATTATATATATATACACATATTTTGGACATGTGCAAAAATATATGAGCAGCATCCAGGTGTTCGTAGAGCGAATGAAATTTATTCAAATGTGCAGAACATTTTCAACATCTGCCAAGTGGATGATGATGATCAGAAAGGAATGTATCAGAAAAGGGGTTGTCACTACACCGAATTACCAGGGTTTTTATGAATGGATACCGATTTATGTGATTCAAGTTTCTATATGATTATTTATTGCCGAAACACTAAGTGGAACTTCTGTTCTTGATCGGTACAATTGCGTCGATAATATAATAATAATAATAATAATAATATTCATTTATTTAGCTAAAGTGAGCTTAATATATATGTGACATTGTAAATTTACATGTTTTAATTTTTTTCTTTTACATAGGATGTGCACAATTTTTAAAATTGTATACAATTTGTACTATTTTTTAAGTTTATAGGAAAATCATTATACATTTTAACTCCTTTAAAAAATACATTTTTCATGGAATAGGCTGTTTTGTAGTTTGGAAGTCTGAAGTTATTTTGATTTCTAAGTGTATACCGTGAAAATAAACTATGGGCATACAATATTTTACAACTAAGATATTTAGGAAGCAAAAAATAAATATCAGTACATTTAACACAATTAATTGTTTGACACTCAACCAGAATAATTCATTTAACATAGTTTTACTGTTGGCTCTTCGATTTTGTTTAAAAATTATACGCATGGTTTTATTTTGCAATATTTGCATTTTTCTTTTATCACTGTCACTACATAGAAATAACACAGACGAACAGTATTCTATATGTGGTTTTATCACAGATTTATATATGACTACTCTAGCATTCTTAGTCAACTTTGAACTCAGTCTATATAAAAGACTCACTTTTGATGACCCTTTTTATCACTTGTTCGATGTGTTTTTTTAAAAAACAACTTACTGTCCATTATTACTTCAAGATATTTAAAAGTGAATACCCTTTCTTTTGCTTCGTTATTTATACTTAATACACTTGTCGTCACTATTTTTTGTAGCTAAACACCATCCATTTTGTGTTCAGTTTATAATTGTTGTCATTCAGCCAAGAATTGATCTTACCCAGGTCCTCATTAACTTTCAAAATAGCGTCTCGTGGTCTTTAGATGATATAGTAAGTAGAGCGTCGTCAGCAAATAAGTTAATCGTAAAGTGTTTAATTATTCGATCGATGTCATTAATGTATAAAATGAATAAGAGTGGTCCAAGCACAGAGCCCTGAGGCACTCGAAACGGATTTAGTCGCAATGTTGATGTCGCTTCTTGAAAACATGTCTGCTGTTCTCGTCCCCCCAAATAACTTCTAAACCATTCGTTTTCTACTCCCTCCACACCATAGGCTCTTAGTTTGCACAATTTTTTTTTTCTATAATAGATTTATTATGATCTAAGTCGTTTTTCCATGCGCTGATAACACACGTTTACACAAGTTTATCGCAGTTTCACAAGAATGCTTCTCTCGAAATTCAGATTGAGTATCTATCAATCATTAATATATACACTTAATTGTTTTTTAACAATACATTCCAGCAATTTTTCATGAATAGGTAAGACATTTATGGGACGAAATTCTTCTGACTTTTGCGTGTTTGTGATCTTTGGTATTGGTGTCACAGTTAAAACTTTCCAGTCTTTTGGTACAACTCCCGTAATCAAAGATTGATTTATTATAATTGCCCAAAAGAAGGCAACGAAATCCATAGAATCTTTTAAAACACGGGTCGTAATTAGGTCTTTTTTATTTGACTTGTCTTTAAGAATTTTGGTTATACTTAAGACATCTTCATTAGAAACTTTTTTAAATATAAATTTGTTGGAAATTCTGGTTCATAAATAGTATCACTGGTAATTGGTATACTTTTTAATATGTCTTGTAAGCTGTCAACAAAGTAGTCATTGAACATGTTTGCTATATTACTTGGATTTTGTAGTTTCATGCCTCCAAAGTTAACCTCGTTATTATTGTGATATCATTTTTTTTCAATCAACCGATTTAGACATCTCCAAGTAGTCTTTTGGTCACATATTTTTTACAAAGGCATTGTAATTATTTCGTTTGTTTTTAAATATATTCCAATCAGTGTCTGTGTTACTTATTAGAGCTTTTGATCTCAGACATGTTTTGTGATTTTGTATATATCAACAGCATCACAGTTTTTCTGATCATGATTTCCAAAACACTTTGCACATGTAACACAAAAAAAGTACATAATAACAACCTTTTTATGTAACTTTAAAAACGGACACACTTTATTTTCTTTTTGTTTTGAATTCTTCAAAACTCAATTATTTAATAGTATAGTATATTATAATAGTATAATACAATACGTATACATCGTACATATACTATACTTGTTTGTATATGCGACAGCAGAGTCACCGAGCTCTAGCGAAAATAAAGCAACAAAAACGTATAAAGGGAAATTAGTGATTTAGAAAGGGGTCGTGCAGGTTGGCCATGTAGGGGCTGGACAGGAAATGAACACACGCGACGGTTTACTGGTATATGTATTTCATTCACACATATATGCGACAATTTATTAAATTCGCATTATACTATATGCAATGCACAGTGGACACTGTGTACACTGTACAGTGTAGTTCAAAAAATCTGTTTTATTTTCTGATATACAATTTTTCGGGATTGACATTATGTGACCTTTTATTTTAAGTAAAAATTAACCGTTTTGCTTCAGAGAAGAAAAAAATATTTTAAAATACTAAATATAAATATTCTGCCAAACTGAAAGCTATATATGCCTCCAAAGAGAGATGAAAATGATACTTTTAAAATAATAAAAAATTCTAGATCTTTCATTTCGTCATTTTTTTGGTTCTCGTTAAATTCAAGCAATATTATTTAAAAAATTAAGACCCAATCAATTTTGATATCAAATTAATAATTTCTTAATCACGTATTTTTTTGGGGCCAGACTGTAAATATTTCTGACTGATACGAACCCTCGCTCTAATCCGGGTGTATTATAGAAGGCCCTATGTAAATATATATACACATATATTGTATATATATATACATTTCCAGAGATTGGAAGTATACACATTGCGTTAATCGCCTAATATCTGGTTGGGTTGATTAGTTTATTGGAGTTTTATTGAGTCCATTAATTACATGTTATATGTGCAAGTTCATATTATTTGCCATTTGGTAGTACTTTACACGCAATGGTATTTATGATTTACTGTGTCCGAGTATTTAGTATTTATTCTTCGTATTTTCGTAGAAAAGTGCACGTTTGATACTCGTCATTATGCGACTTGTCTTTGAAAATGCCCTCACGACTGACAAAGCGATATGCTTTTAACGCGTACGCATAAGTTGTCAACACCAGCTATAAATCGTCCCATTCAAGTATACTATATAGAATATATAGTATATATTTAGTTGACGAATTGTGTGTATTTACACAAAAAAGAAGAAAATAGAAAATGCAGATGAACCGCATACGACACAGAAGCATCAATCATTAGATTGCTCAAGCGAACGTGTCAGTTAGAAAAGAAAAAAAACGTTTTCATATGACCTCGCCCGTGTGCGCGTGTATGTGTGTGTGTGTGCCACCGCATGATCCATGTCACAGACGTGCGCAAGCTTTGTGGACAGAATAAAAGCTGAATTGGAAAATTCGTTCCGACTCTCAGTCAGCGGGGCATATATAGGATATAATCGCGATGTCACCATTTCCATGATGTCGAGTGTGCCTGTATATTATAAAAATATAGAAAATATGTTTGTATATATGTATGCGTGTGTAAATGGCGCTTCGCCACATCACGACAGCCGAGAAGAATCGTTTCGCCAGCGTTAAATTGATCCCGACTCGACGCGCTGAGAGAGCAACGAATCGAATCGGGATGATGATGAATGGGATTTTTGATTGTGATTATTACAAAATGTGTATAAAATCATAATTGATGTGCACGTTCATTGCGGGAACCGAAATGGTTTATTAACATGGCTGCGTGAAAATATGCTATAAACGAGATTGATTTATCGTATTCAAATTGAGATCTATACAAAGAGAAGCAGAAAAATTGCTGCTTTTTCGTGACAATTTCAATGTCATATTAAGGGTTGCTTTTTGTTATAGTCCGAGATCAAGTAAATAGGCATTTGTTCAGGGAAGCGCAATGTGCAGATTCAAATTCCATGTATAATACGCAGTTCAGCTTTAAATTTCAAAAACCGCGCTAAATCCATATCCACCAGAGAAATGCGAATGTATTCTGTATACTTTTATATAAAAACATAAAATATAAGTATATATATTTTCCCATTATATACTGTATATTCTAACAGAGATAAAAAAACTCAAAACTCAATTACACACGGCCGCAGCCGAGCATGAGAGAGCACTTGTGGTTATAATACTATGGTAATTTACGGAATCTCATCTGCTTGCCGAAATATGCACGCGCCCAGGAAAACTAATTTATTTCAATTAGAAACATCCCTCTTTTATCTCAATTTCGGCAAATATTCTCGTACGTTTGCACAATATTTAAATTTTCAAACATGCGGTATAATGTGTAAAGCACATAGAATTGTATGATGTTTTATGTATTACCAACATAATTTATGGTTGGCTTTGGAATCCTATAATTTTCCGTTTATATTTATGGTCAAAGAAGAAACTAGAAAATATGTATAGGAATTGCTGATTTCGATAATCATTTGTCGAGCAAGTTTTTTTGTTATTTTTGTAAAATAAAGTGCAATAATATTAGGAGGAAAATTTAACTATTTAATAATCGGAAAGAAATATTTATTTTTGCAAAGAATGCTTTCATTAAATAATTGATTTAAGTTACACAGTTTGATTTTTTGATTTATTATTTATTCTGTTCGCCAGTAATGCTTGTTGTCAAAGAGCTTTAAAATAAAAAAATTAAAATCTCCAAATCAAATATGTTATTGTTTTAAAAAAACATTTAAAATTTATCGTTTAGATCAACGGTTCCAAAACTGTGGTCTGCGACAAACTGGTGGGTTACAATGATTTAAAAGAGTCACCAATTTTTTTGATACAACGATTTCTAGTTAGATAATCAAAACGATTTTTTATTATTTCTTTCGTTTCCAAAGTGGCTTTATGTTTCCATGTACAAACATTAAAAAATAAATAGAAACAAATCAGAATTCAGGAGCGTTCGGAAAATGAGATTAGTATTTTCTTAAGCCATATTTTTAGAAAAGGCGAAAATTATTAACCTTTACAGCTTTTGGGATCGTCGATCGAGATACGATCGAGATACGGCTATAGTTAAATGGCATATATTTTTAAACAATTCAAATATAATTTTGTGGTCGGCTGACTGATACGAAATTAACATTTTGGCCATGGGGTCCCGAAAACTAGATGGCATAAAAATACCGAATTTACCCTTCCTTTTCTTTATATTTTAATTTTAAATACAGGCCTCCTACGCCAAAAAAATAAAATAAAATAATATTGTTTCAATAAAAAGAGAAAAATAAAAAAAATTGGGATAGGCATCCAATTAAGAGCCAATTTTTTTAGGAGCTCTTTTTTAGAGAGCGTTTTTATTTATGCCATTTTGAATTTAGTTGAACAGTTTTATAATATTTCAAATATTTTTCTATTTTTATGGAAATAGTGAAAAAAACTTTTTTAAATGTAGGTCTGGTAAAATTATTTATCGCCGCTCAAAATTCATTTGTAGCCAAATTTTTTCATTTCATTTTCATTTAATTTTTCGAAATACCATTCTAAATTTATTTGTTTCATTATTTTTTATTTTTCTATGCAATTTGTTGCTGGTAGTCGATTATATTTAAAAAAAAACTTGAAAAAATTTCATTGTTGGTCCAGGCGAATATCAAAAATATGAAAATGTATTAAAAAAGACATAAAAAGGCAGTATTTGTATAAAAAGGAGATATGTCTATAAGTGTTGCAGGCCATTAAATTGTATAAAATATGGTTTTTTTAACATACCACTCCAAAAGAGGTGATTTTTTATATTATTTTTTTTATATTTATGCTTTAGGTTTTAGAAAGTTCTCAGATCCTAAATCAAAAACTTCAATGATTTATTCGTTTTCTTTATTTTAACTGAAATTTTTTCTACAAAAAAGATTTTTCGGTCTGAAACACCAAAGAGTACGGCATAGTATCCTATAAAACAGGGTCGGCTATAGTTTAGTTTAATGGCATATCTTTTTTGACAGTTCAAACATGAGTCTGACTGATGCGAAATTGAACATTGACCCCATAGCGTCTAAGTCCCCAAAAACTATAAAGATGTATTGTTAGGTAATTTATTTTTTTGGCATAAAATAACGAATTTACACATCCTCCTCTTTATATTTAAAAAATAGGCCACCTAAGGCTAAAAATAATAAATATAAAAGGAAAAAGAGTATTATTTCAATAAAAAAGGATTTAGCTTACACCATATAATTCAATATTGTCCTTTAAATAATTGAAAATCTACCACCAAAAAAAAAAAAAATAATTTCTATTTTTATGGAAATAGTAAATAAAAAAACTTTTTTAAGTGTAGCTCTGGTAAGACCAATCTGCAATTATTTATCGCCGCTCAAAATGTATTTCTATCCAAATTCCAGAGGAAATATTTCAAATATTTCAAAATACCATTCAAATGTTATTTGTTTCATCACATTTTTGTTTATTATTGCAATTTTTTGGTGGGGGTCGTCAATATTTTAA
>JAAAKO020031345.1:0-13295 GCA_010015015.2 Bolitophila cinerea | reverse complement strand
TCGTATATGTATGCATCTTGTTATAAAAACACAACAAAAGCCTACTGTTAAATTCATTTTTATATTTTTGAAGGGACTCCCGGGTTTTTAAAGCTTTTGTTCATGATTCTACTCCTTTATATATTAGAATTAAGTATATATTAACAAAAGGAATGAATATTGCTTGTTTTTGTTAGTATTATGACCTTTTAATTTTCACCATTAAAATCTCTTTAAAATCCTAAAAGGATTGATTATTAACTTTAAACGCCTCCTGTGTAATTAGCCTTCAACCTATTCAAAATTGCCGTAATTTGTCAAAATCGATGATCAGAGACCTAATGACTGATTTGTTTTTATCTCTGATTAAATCTTTGATCAAAAGTGAAGAAATAGAAATTTTAATCAGGCGATTATCTACCTCTGATCAACTAATCGTGATAATAGCTAATCAGTGATTAACCAAAATTTAATCAGGACTGAATAAATAATAAAGTCGAATCGAGTGAGCTTGTATACGCCCGTTAAAAAAATCCACACATGCTAGAGACATTTTTGACTGGCGCGGCGTAAAAAAGTCACTCTATCTATTTGACTCAATCCATCTTACCAAATATCAAAAATTTATAGGCTAAAAGATAAATGAAATAGAAATAACATTATTTATTTAGAGCGTTCCGTAAATTAATATTTAAAATAAAATATTTAAGATAAAATAAATAGTTCTCAAAAAAAAAGAATGTGCTCCTAAAATAACAGTGTTCATTTAGAAAAAACATGCTCCTAAAACATAAATGAACAGCCAGAAAGTATAATCTGACCAAATAAAAAAGTTTTTGTTCTTTTTATAAATATGCTCGAAGCGAAAAAAGTTAAGCACACGCTTGCGTCCCCACCGTTTTTGTTTTTTGGTGAACAAAAATATATATTTTTTGGTGGTATATTTTCAATTATTTGGTGTACAAAATTAAATTATATTGAGTAAGCTAAATTGGATGCTTTTATGTTTAAATGGGACAATCTGAGATATATGCTTAAAAACGTTTTTTTATACCAATTAATATAGAGGAAGGAAAAGGTGTTAATTTTAATGAAAAGGTCTAACGTATACAGATTTATAGTTTTTGGGATCGTGGACCCCATTTACACAACTGAAAACATATATAAACCAATAATTATGCTTTAAACTAATATAAAAAAATCTGGGTATGTCTAATACAATATACACCCCGCAGTCAAAACGAAACTTCTTTGCGTGAATTTGTGTGTTGTTTTACCCTTGTATTATAACTGGGCGTGTTGTCTGCGATTGGAAACTATTATACAAACATTTACTTTAAAATAGTAAAAAAACAGATAGGTAAAATAAATATATTTATTAAATGTATGTTATATATTAAATAAAATAATGTTATTAGTTCTTTTAAAATGTTACCAAATGTATGTGTAGGATCAAACAATTAGGATTTTTTTAAATATAATAGTATTAAAGTTTTAAATTAAATTTCAAATTACGCACATGTTTTCAAAGTTTTAAAGAGAAGGTAAAATCTTACCAAATTTAAGGATGTTTACAAATAATTATAATATTTTTATTATTTCAAAATTGACTAGACAAATCAATAAATGTGAAAACTGTAAACAAATCAAAATTTAAGTTTTTATTTATTATTATCTATATATGCTTGGATAAACAAACATTTATATATAGTATTTATTTTGTAGTCAAACAAATACCGAAATGGACATTAAAAATAAGATAGCCTTGGTAACTGGTGGAGCAACTGGTCTGGGTCGAACATTCTGCGAGGAACTTCTGCGACACGGAGCAAAAGTATGTATAACCGCAACAAAATGTTTAGTATGTATTTATTTATATTTTAAAAATAGGTTTCCATTTGTGATCTGGATTCAGACGCTGGCGAAAGTGCCGCAGAAGAATTGGGTAAATCCTATGGAAAGGATCGAGTTCTGTTTTGTCATTGTGATGTTACCGACTATGTACAGTATGAAGAGGCATTTCAATCAACATTGTCTGAATTTGAAGGAATCGACATTGTCATAAATAATGCTGAAATTATGAATGACAAGTTTTGGGAGCTTGAAGTAGACGTAAATTTGGTTAGATATTTAAGTATATTTTAATTTATAATACAATTAATTAATTATGCTTTTTTAATAGAATGGTGCAATAAGAGGAACTCTGTTAGCTTTACAATTCATGGGTAAAGATAAAGGAGGACAAGGTGGTGTTGTCATAAACATTGGTTCGGCATCAAGTGCTAGACCACAGATATCCACACCAATCTATACAGCAACTAAACATGCCATTTTAGGTCTTTCTCGATCTTGTGGAGTATGTTACATTTTTCATACAAATATATTTTGTTACTTTTATTTACTTACATTTTTTTAAGGATTCGTACCACTTTAATTTGAGTGGTGTTCGAGTAATTGCACTGTGTCCAGGTCTTTTAGAGAATGGATCCTCGTCGACTTCGCATAGCAACAGATTTAAATCAGCTGTGCATGAGAAGGCTTGGCAAATAGACATTAAAGGTGTTATTCCACAAAAGTATTAAAATTAAATATAAAATCCTAATATGCAAACTATATCTTCTGTTTTTTTGATTTCAGGATGGAAGATGTTTCTAAAGGGCTGATATCTGTACTCAAAGACGCAGCAAGTGGAACGTTATGGCTTATAGTAAATGGAAAGCCACCAAAGGAAATTCCTTTCTCCAGTATTAACTTTTAATTTCCTATTCTAATATATGCGATAATAAATATTCAATGTAAACCTAACAATTTTGTAAAACTCACGCTTCATTTAAATATATTTGTTTTCTTCAGTTTAATTTAAACTTAATTCATACCACTAACAGCATGTTTTGTCAGTAGCTCACTTTTACTAATCAAGTCAGCTATTACAGGCTGCAATATGTAATATTTATTATATAACTCAACAGATACTAAAATTCTAGAATATTGATGAAATTGATTGTAATAATTTATTGTTTATACATTTATATAATAAGACATACATATGCAATAGATTTAATATCGAATTATAAATATGGTTTTACCAAACATACAAATAATCAAATCCTAATTAACCTATTATACACAAGATACCAAGATAATATACAATGGAATGTATATTTACTGTAACTTATTATAATTTTTTTGAAAAGTTAAAGTATATTTTTAAATTCCTATAAAAAAATAAAAAAAGATTTTAAGATGGTGGGTTTTAATAATAATAATTTTATAAGCATTTCATAACATTTGGTATGTATGTTTACATTTTTTAAATAGGTAAGAATTTTGAAAATATAATTTTTATAATAAAAATATATTTTAAAATATTTAAACATGTAATTGATTAAACATATTATTATAAGTAGAAGTTTATTTAAATAGCAAAATGCAATGTTAACTCATAATTAACATTAAATTGGTGAATGTTCAATCTTCATAGAAGAAGTAGGGTTCGAGTATGTAATAAAAAGGTATTTTATTGATTATTTATTGGAAAACATTCGTTTTATCATTATAATAATATTAAAGTAATAAATATTTACTTAATATTAATTTTACATTTATGATTTTGGATTTGCGTATTTTTTAAAACGACGATATCTAGATGAACGTCCCTGCGGTGATTCTTGGTTGGGTCTTATTGTTTGTTGGGGATGATCTCCACGGAGTTCGTATTGAAAATCTCGTGTAACTGAAATTGTAAAAACACATTTTTTATTTACTTTTCGAAAAAACTTATCTTCTTATTTCGATGTGAGACTTAATACATATGAGTATGATTTTTTAAACTAAACAATAATTTATTTAATAAGTACCGTTATGATGTCCCTGAATGCTGCCCCGTGCAATATTACTGCCCCGTGCAATATTGCTGCCCCGTGCAATATTGCCGCCCCGTGCAATATTGCTGCCCCGCACAATATTGCTGCCACGTGCATTATTACTTCCACGTGCACGATTTCCGCGTCGTCCACGACTACTACGGTTTTTTGAGTAGCTGCTAGGTTCCTGTACAGATGCTTCAGCTTCACGACCTTCTTCAACCTTTAAATGGTATAAATATTTCATTTGATGTTTTATTTCTCAACAAATAAAAAAATATATTTTAATTATACTTTATAAATAAAAAACAAATGTATCTTAATTGCGCTCAATATTATTTTGTGTGTATACAACTACTGAATTTTAAACCTGATATTGTTGCAGCAAGTTAGCAGTATAGTAAGGTATAAATATATATTATATATTGCGTATTTACACAAATATTTAGAATAAAACACCAAATTCGTAAATAATTATTGCTATATTAAAACTAAGATATTTTTAAAATATATACATACAATAAAAAAAAACATATTAATTATATGTGTAGACAATTTTATTGAACTCAATTCCACCAATACTTTTACATATGTGATTATTCTAATTATAGGTTAAATGACAATAGATTTTGTGCATAATATAAAGATGTTTATAATTTGTATGTGAAAAAGAAGTCTGTAAAAGTGTGATCCGTGAAAATGTAAAAAGAAATTCTGTTAGTACATTCGGACAGTTGTTCAATAGTTCAGTTTTAAATAATACTTTTATTTTATAAGGACATATGATGCTTTTAAAGTACATAAACCAAATTTTAAAGGTTCCGAATAAAATGTAAGTTTATATCTTTCGTACCTGTAAACCATCATTTCCTGGAACCCTTTCTCCTTCTGAAGTAACACCGTCATTACCCTCACTATCTTCCTGCTGCATATCATTTGTTACTTCTGAGGTAGAGGCATCTTGCTCAGAAATGATATTTTCTGCAAATACAACATTTTGTAAAATATATTTATTAAATATTTAAAAAACTTGTTTGACTTACCTCTTTCTGTTTCATCGGAATCTGTACATTGTAGCAAGGCAGATTGATTACTGGGTCCTGCAACATCATCCTGAACTGACTGGGTACTATCTCCAGTTACATTAGATGATTTATCACGGTTCTGAGATTCAGCCAAGTGTGTTGTAGAAGTACTTGATTGATTCAATTGACTTAAATCAATTCGTGTATCGTCCATTCCTTCGATATTTTCGGTTGGCTGAATTGAAGATCTTGTCGTGCTAGAGCCAGATTCATTAAATGTAAATCGAGCCGTATGTGGAACTTGTGGATGTGGTGAACTGACGGCTTCGCTAAAACTAATTTTAAACATATTATAAAAAGCCAATTGTGATTAAATCTTTTAAATACATACCCATCTGCCCGTCGTGAAACATATAAAGTGGGAGTGCTTGGAACGATACTGTCGTCACCCAAATCTTCGTAGGCTTGTTGAATTATTATGTTTTGTTGTTGCTGCTGTCTAGTCGATGGTGTAACCTGGCGCCAGCTTGTCTGTGGTGTAGCTGGAGTTGATGAACCAGCTTCGCTTCCACTACTTATGGTTTGAATTTGCTGAGTACCCTGCTCAGGTGCTACATGTTCGACTGAACTACTGCTCTGACCCACTACTTGTGATGTACCAACATTTGATACAACAGATTGATTTGGCACTTCACTGCTGTTTTCTACTTCAACTTCGTTGTTACCAGAGGGAACATTATTTTGATCTGTATCGGGTTCATCACCTTCGTCATCCTGTTCTTGGTCATATGATTCCTCCATTTCGTAGTTGATACCATTGTCTGCGTCGTCTTCATCATCTACCGTAGCTCCTTCATCAGCAATGCATTCATCATCGTCTTCTTCACTGTCAACCACTATTACATTTTCATCTTCTTGATCTCGTTGAGATGAAGTTGGAACTTGATACTCTACATCTATTCCAGATTCGCTAACTCCCTGAAATGCTTGATCGCTAATACGTGTACGTTTGTTTTGTGGTGATGATTTGTCTGAAATAGACGTAGTTGTTGAAGACTCATCAACACCAGTTGAATTGTCACGTTCTGCATCTCGTGGTCTTTTGTGTCCTCCTGCTTGTGTCGTTGTAACAGTATTACTAGAAGATGCTTGATGATGTGTACTAGCCGCTGCAGAAGATAATGAAGTATTTCCAGATGTACTGGCTGCTTGATTTTGTTCGAGCACCTGAGGTGAGTGTTGAGTTGGTACAACAATACTTTGTACGTTTGCTTCAATTCTAGGTGAAACTAAAGCAACGGTCTGTTGCTGTTGAATAGCAATGTGTATTGACGTGGAAGATTCGTTTGGATTAACAGAAACACTTTCAGCTTCCTGTGAACTTTCTGCTGTAACTGAACCCATAGGTGGAACGGTCACAACAATAGCTGAACTAGTCGCTGGCATATAGTCAGTGTGTGAGCTTGTAGGTGATGATGACATTGCTTCTGCTGAACTATTTCCAGTTGTGTGAACCTGTTGCTGAGGTGGAACTAATGCAGTAACGCTACCAGCAGGCGATCCTTGTACTGCAGCAACGTTACTTGTCGGTAAGACTGCAGCGGTACGATTATTTTGAACTGACATTGGTCGAATACTAGCTAGTGGTGTATCTCCACCGCGTCTTGGATTTACTGTTGCCGACTGTTGTCCACTTGGGCCAGCCATTGGCTTAACATTAGCCGTGCGTGCCGGATCAGATGGACTCTTCTCTATTGATCCAGAGCTAGTTGTTGGTTTAGTGCCTTGTTGTAATCCAGACTGTCGACCGAACTGATTCATTCTCGCAATGAGATTATCATTTTCACGAGTTATTCGAATAATCACTTCCTTATGCATTATTTCCGAATCGGATAATTCTTTTTCCAAACGCAATACTTTAGCATCAATTTGAGATTTAATGAGGTCGTTCTCTGTGCGACTTTGTTCACAAGTTTGTAGTTGATTTTTGTAAATCAATAAATCACGTGAGAGTACTTGGTTCGTTTCTGTTAATTGGGCAACGCGTATTTTTGATTCGGAATTTAATTCAGATTTTTTTAATGATTCAATTTCAGAACGGAGTTGTTCTTTTTCAGTAATATTTGCCGCTAACTGTGCAGTCAATTCTTGAATTTTTGCTAATAAAACTTTTTCGGCCTCTGCACGAGCAACCGTTGCAGGTGATGGCTCTCCAGAACCACCGGCTCCAGCAGCTACCTGTTCTTCCAAAGATTTAGCTGCAAAGTCGGCTTCTTTCTCTTCTACTTTGTTCTTTAATTCAAAGTACGAATCTTTGTATCGTTTGGCAATCTTTCGAATTTGAATTTCTTTATTCTTAGAATCAGTCAATTGATCAGTTTTCAGTTTAAGATCATCTGAAACCGTCTTTAGTTCATCTTCCTTTTGCATGCATTTATTCTTAAATTCCATAATTTCCGTAGTCATTTTCTGATTTAATTGCTGCAAATTTGTTATGATGTCGTGAGACTTGAGTTTATCTTCGCCTAATAATTTATTTTGCTTAACAAGATTTGCTAGCTCAACGTCAATGCGAGCCTTTTCAATGCGAATGGAGGCGAGCTCATCGGTGACACCACGTAGATTCTCTTTTTCTGCTGTTAGCATTTTAGCAAGATTTTCTCTTTCGTTTTGTAAACGTTTGAAATCCTCTGGATTTTTGTTTGAACGCTCAACTAGATCGGTTGCACGTTTTCGCCAACGCTCTGCATTTGTACGTAAAGACATATTTTCAACAGACTGTTCCTCACTCTTTACTTGCAGTTGTCTATTTTGTTCCTGTAACGGAAACAGATCATCTTCGACTTTGGTCATTCTTTCCGTAAGTTCTTTGATACGAGCAGCCATAGAATCACGTTCTTCACGTAAAACTCGGTTGCTATCTGTAATAGCATTCAAAGTTTCGACTTTTCTTAAAATCTCTTCGTGCTTAGCTGCAGATACAATATTTGTTTCACTTTCAGTTGAGATTTGTTGGCTTGACTTCTCTGCTACGTCTTTTAATTTTGATTGAAGCATTCCATACTCCGTTTGCAAACGTATATTTTCAGACTTCAGAATTTCTACTTTTGTCACAGCAATATCCTTTTCTTTGCGAAGATACTTTATAACTGTTAAAAGTTGATTGTCTGATGGTGTCTTGGAATCATCTTCAGATATTGAACGATTTACCAATGAACTGTCCGCTATCGCAGAATCATTTAAACTATCGTTGTGCTGAGATGACATTTTGTTACTCAAGAGCTGTAGTTGATTGTGCAAAGCGGCATTTTGTTCATTCAGATCATCCAGTCTAGCTTCGAGTTCAATTCGATGTTGTTCAGTGGTTCGGATAGAAACATCTCTTTCAGCTTGTAGATTTTCAAGTCTTTCAACAGATGAGTCTCTTTCGATCTGTAATTTTTCAATTTGATCACGAACTTTATTAAATTCAGATTTACACATACTGAGTGCTTGAATATCCGATGAATGAAGGGCCATTTCGTTGGCGTACTTTTGTTCAACAACATTAAGAGCAGTTGTTACTGTTTGACATTCAGCTCGCAGATCACGAAGTTCACGACTGTTATCACTAATTTTTTGAAGAGAATCTTTCAGATCCAATTGCAATTTGTGTAGTTCAGTTGAGGTATCAGTGGTATTGTTTATTTGTGCACCAGTAATATTAAGACGAATTTCTGTTTCCAATTCTTCAACCCGACTTCGAAGGTTAGTCTCGCTTAGATTAGCTGCTGCTAACTGAGCCAATAATGCGATTTTTTCATCTGCAAAACGTTCTTGAAGTTCTTTCAAATCATTCTCAGCTGAACCTGCCATCTTGCAATATTGATCAGAACTATCTTTAGAAGAGCTAAGTTGTGATTTCAGATGTTCAATATCAATAAGGTGTTGATCAACGCTAAGCTGTAATTCTTTGATTTTCTTGTTTGCTTTTGCAATTGGATTATCAGATTTGCATGGTGTCAATGATTCTTGTAATTTTTTACTCAACTCATTTATCTGTTGTGATTTATCGAGTATTTCTTCACGACATTGACTTAGTTGAGAACGCAAAGTATCAGCTTGTTGTAATTCATCTTGCATTTTCTTTATAGCAGTTTCTGTTTGGCGCTTAAGATCAGTGGAAAGTTCACGGAAATTGTCCTGTTCTTCTTGTAAACGTCTGCGTAGTGCAGAACACTCTCTATGGGCTTCATCAAATCTTTGTTCCATACGTATGAGTCCATCATTTTCGGAACGTTCAAATTGTACTTTCATAGCCTCCAAATTATTTTGGAGCAAATTCTGACTTTGGCGTTCCCGATATAGGGCTTCACGTTCAATGCGCCAAGTAGACTCAGCATCACGTAGCTGGCGGCATTCTTGAGTGAAATGTCCTAATTTTACCTCACAAGAAGCTAATTTCTTTTGTGCATTTAATGATTCGTCACGCAAGTAAATTATAGTTTGCTCGTGCTTCTTTAAAGCAGTATCGTAATTTTGGGAGCGTTCTTCTAAAGTTTGAATTTGCTTTTTGTACGTAGCAGCATTTTTTTGTTGTGTTTTAATTTGCTCATTACTAAACTCAACAGTTGAATTAAGTTTACAATTTGAAGATGTCAGTTCACGAACTTCACTACGCATGGAATCAAATTGTTCGTTGACGATCTTATCATTGGCAATTTTCTCTTTCCGATATTCATCGTATTCTGTTTTGAGATCATTTAGTTTCTTGATTGCATCCCGAAGTTTTTCCTCTAATTCAATATACTTTTTAGTCTTTTCTACAGTTGTTTCTGTGTTTGACGTTAGCGATGTACTAGTGTTGGAAGGTTGTGGTATAGAATCTTCAACGCCCTCCATTTGATCAATGTTTAACGATGCATCTGCACTTTGTGGTTGTTTTCCAACGTCTTTCATAATTTCATAGTATAATTTCTTGTATCGATCTTTTTGATCCATACAAGTTGTTATCATTTGTTTTTGAACCTGGTGAGATTTCTCTAAATCTTCGACTCTTTTTTCATATGTAGATATCTTCTTTTCATATGACGCTTGATCAATGTTATTATTAATAAGTTCTAATTTTTCTATCTTGCTGGTTAGCTGGCGAACCACAATCAATAGATTCAAATTATTTGCTTGAACTTCTTCAATATTTGAGAACGTCACGCAATGTTTTCCAATAAGATCCGAATCTTCAGTTAATTTGTCGGCAGATTCAGACTGAGTTTTAACTCCCCCACGCATTTGCTCAACTTCTAGCAACAAAAAGCAGACTTGTCTGCCTAAGTCTTCCATACCGATTCTAAGTCTTTTGTTATCTCTTTCTAGGAATGAGTGTCGAGAAACTTTGTCTTGAAGTTCTGTTCTAAGAGCAATTCGTTCAGTCATTAATTGCTGCATTTGTTCTTTAAGATCCTCATTGGCAGCAGTAAGTTTCTGATAATTAAGAGTTTGATTGTTTAATTGTGGAGCCTGATCTTCGAGTTCTTGCAAAATACTATTCATTTGCAAAGTCAACAAATTACATTCCTTATCTTTGAGTTGCAAATCTTCAATGGCTTTTACATACAGAGTATATGTTTGTGTTAAAGTAAAACCAGATTTCAAGCGACGACTTGCGGCAGCCGCTGAAGGTGACATGACCTCCAAACAATTCTCAATGTTTTCCTCTTTGGATACTCTGAGTAAATCGTTGGCATTTTTGATTTCTTCTTCTAGTGTTTTAATTTTTTCATCTTTTTCTTCTAATGCCTTAGAATGTTGCATATCAATACCTTTAAGTTTTGTCTCTTGTATGCCATACTGTTCTGTTGCTTCAGCCAATGATTCTCGGAGCTCGGTAATAGCGGTTGTTAATTCTTTTATGTGTGCTGTGTTATCTTCGCTGCTTTCCTTGTATAAATCTGCTAGTTTCGTTTTGGCTAGTAGTTCCTTTTGATAATATTCCATCATTTTATTTGCTTCATCGCTGTGATTCTTAAGCTTATTTGAAAGTTCCTCAATCTGACCATTTAATGATTGATTAGTATCAGTGTAATGAGCAATGCTACTGTTTACAATTCTAAGTTCTTCAGTTTTTTGGTTTAAATTGGATTCCAATTGGAGACGGTTCTGAGTATTTTCATTGCGAATTACTCTAATTTCAGCTTCATTTCGATTTAGACTGTCAGTTAAACTTATAATACGATTATTTAGCTGAGTACGTTCCTGATCCATCCATTTTTCTTTGTAATCTAAACTATGCTCTTTACCTTGAATTTCATCAACACGTGCCAACGCCTGACTTTTGGTGGCAATTGCTTGGTGCAGTTGTTGCTCCAAAATTTGAATGTCTGACTTTAGACGTTCTAATGTTATGTTTTTACGTTCCACTATTTTGTTTAGCTGATCGCATTTATCAATAGCATCGTTTCGTTCTTTGCGATAAATAATTGTTTCCTGTTCATATTGTTTAACCATATCCGTAAGACGAGCGCAGTCTGCATTGGTACTGTCCAGTTGTTTTCGTATTTCAGATACATTCTGCTGAGCCGTTTCCATTTTAGCCACGTTGTCCTGTGTCTTTGATTGAAGTTTTTCATAGTTGTCGCGTACTTGATCTACAAAATATATTATTATAACATTTTTATTTTACAGGAATACTTTCCGATTCCATCAAAGCAGTTCAGCATTTAAATCAAGTTTAAACATCGAATTTGCACCATTGAACGTAGTTTAAACTCTGTTTGAATGTTAATCTGCTTTGATCGAATTAAACATAGAAATCGAAAGCGGCAATGAATCTCAATTTTAAATTCACTATAAATCATAAGAAACCATAAACAATATTGGAAAATCTTGAATGTTTGTTTTTAATATTTTGAAAACTATGATCCATTCTCCTTTTAATACTTTCTAATTTTATTGGATGTGAAAAAAAAACATTTAAAATCATTTTATATTATATATATATACTGTTTGTTATTATTTTGAAAGTTTTTAATCAGTCTTAACTTAATATCTTAATATTTGTACAAGTGTATTATTTGTATGAAAAATAGCAAAAAGTACTTATTGGAACGACAATTGTTATGCAGTAAAATATAAATATGAAAAATGTTTCTTAAAAAAATGCTTGTTTATGTTATGCTGTGAGGGTTTAATAAAAAAATAATAGTTGACAAATGCTAGTCAAAACAAAAAATTGAATACTTCGTAAAAATATAAAAAGTAGTGAAAGTGCACAAGGGACGTTAAGAACAGAGATATTGTGCTTGCGTGAAAATTAATTTCAATTTTATATTTATTGATTTTATTTTATATAAAAAAGAAACATAAAAATCAATCTTTTTTGATAAAGGTAAAAACTTAAAAAAAGATTTTTGTCATATTATAAAACAAATTTAAATATATTATAAATTATATAGATTAGAACATGATTTGTTTTTAATATTTAATCAGTCGAGAAACATGAACCAAATGTTTCTGTATAAATATATTACAAAATATAAAAATGTTAATATTTAATTATATTGGATTTAAATATATAAATATATATTAGAACTTTGTATTTTGATAAATTACTTTTTTAAAATTGTATTTGTCTAATATCTATTGTATTTTTACTCAATAATCAAAAAACATATATTGCAAATTCAATAATCAAAATGTCGCCGCCTGTGAAGGAAACATGTTTTTTTTGTTCGACTTATTTGTGTTTAAGTTTAATGATATTTTACAATATTTTAAATTAAATACATAACTAAATTGCATTGCAACAATACAAAAACAATCTTAAAATATATACTTATGTATTTCTATATATTTCCTTACCAATATTTTGTTGAGCGGTGTCATAGAGTGCTTTTGTTGTTAGGTACTCTCCTAGACGCTGATCCAAGTATCTTTCAACTTTTTTAGCTATTTCAGCAGGAATTTTCTCAAATTCACGCTTGGTCAAGACCTTTGACAAGACTTTTCCCGACCCCGAATCCATGTTTGCAAAATTACGTCCGAATATTTTTATTAGATTTGCTACACAAACTTATATATGTTCTCTAGACGAAAGACAAACCACAAATCAAATTTAATTCCGGAATGATAATGGCGGCTCAACTTTTAGTTTTTTGCACTTTGTGTGCCTGCAGTCTGCAAAGTGTGAGCTTGTCGCCTCCGCGTGTGTAGAAATGTAAATATAGAGAATTAGTGTACAGTGTACACTGAATAGTGTACACGATAAAATTAGTGAGTGAGACTGAGATATGGATGTGCGACCTAATGGACACTTCACACATGGGCTGTCAAATGGTCAAATCCGACAATTGTAATTTTTTCATATGTCAAAATCGTCGCTTTTTCCTCGGCTTTTTCCAGAAATCGTTCTAATATGTGACGTATAAAATAAGAGAATATGTATATAAATTTT
>JAAAKO020031334.1:0-13297 GCA_010015015.2 Bolitophila cinerea | reverse complement strand
TTTTTTAAACATTGATTTAATAGCACTTTAGTAAATTATTGGTTTGTGTCCGAATATTAAAGTGACTAACTGTACATTGAAATATTAATATCATTTAATTTTATTATTTATGATATAAAACATATGTGTCATTTAAAAGCAAACCGGTGTCTATTCCATTTTAGATATTTTATTATAAAACAAAAAAACTAGTAAAATAAAAGCTGTTATTTTTTTTTTAAATAATATTAAAAAAAAACATTATTGCAACTTGAAATATATTTATTTTTTTCACTTTTTAATTTAATAAAAATAGAAAAAAAAATTTAAAAAAATTAATAAACCGGCATTGTAATTCTAAACGACACATATAAAGTATTTACAAATAATTCGATGAGCAAATAGTATTCATATAATTTTATTATTATTACCTACCTCAGTATGATTTTTTCATTGAAATTTGTCTCTAAAGTCACCTTACTTTATTTATTATGTACCATATTTAAAATGAATGTATAATTGTATATTGTACAACGTAAGCATAGCATCGTCGCACTTTCCGATTCGGTGCATTGTATTTCCCAAGGATGCCTAATCGTTAATTGAGGCTTTCCGCTAGACGAACTGCCTAACATAATTTTATGAACACACACACACAACACATACATACACTCCCACACATATGTACACATCCATTTAAATTGCACACGCAAACATTGGTTCTGAGTTATATTGATATCGCTCATACACCCACTCCCACAGTCCCACACGGCACATTCAAATATGATATCAACACACACTCATACATATGTTAGAAACACAGACACACACACACACACACACGGACACACTCACATCATAAAATAGGTCGTATTTAGGACGAAATTTAAAGCTCACTGGGATGTGGGATGGCTGTGAAAGTGGCAAATGATCCATTGCGTTCATCTGCGCTCTCATGTCGATTAAATTGTTCCCGCAGGAATATGTTCAAATAAGATAAAGTCAATACGGAAATTGCGCTCTTAACGTCGATAGATAAAAAAAAATTGGATAAGCTAGGACTATTTTGATTTAATAGTAATTAATAATAATAACCTTTACAGTTGATGTACCTTAATAAATTTCAATTATTATTAATAATCTGTTGCCTTTTTGTCTTTGATATGTATTTATAGCTAATAGCTGATGGATAATCGCATATTATTTGTAATAATGCAAACATTAATACTTATTGCTGCAATCTGAAGCGCAGCCAATCTTTATAAATAGATAATGCACAATGTGCGTTGCAAAGGTATATATAAGTATATAATATATAGCTAAGAGTTATTCATGACGCAAGTAATAATAACAATATATAACAGTTTATAATCTAATAACCAACACGCAAAAACAAAGGTTATGTTATCAATAACAACAAATGTTTTAACATCCACACTATTACTAATACATGCTTATTTGCTTATACATACAGATTACAGATGTTTCAGATGCAATTTATAAAATATATAAGTAACCGTAGTTCGTATATAATAAATAGCTAATTGCAAATCGATTGAGTTTATTATTTTAAAATCGTTTTAAAATTATATACGCGCTCTCTATTAAAAGCGTTGGATTAGTTTTCGTATGTCGGTTAGATTTAAACATATAGATTTCAAGAGAATAATCACGCGTGTAGTGTCAATGCAGAGTGCTACACTTATTATTGTCTTGCTGGCTTCAGCAGCGGCGCAGGCACCTTTTGTGAGCAAACGTAGAACCAGCAAAGTTCAAAATGTAAATGGTACAGTAGATCATAATAAGCTCGCAAGCCAATTCCTAGATCGCATCAACGAGTTAGCTGACGACTTGTTTGGTAATATATATGAGTCAAATGTAAATGAAACTAAAGTACTGTTGTACGACGACCATCTATACAATGACACAGTGTGTCAAGATAAAATAGCGTATATGTGGAAGGCGTTCAATTCATTAGAGCCAGAAGCGTTTGAGAGTAAGTTATATATATATATATATATCAAGTAAGTTCAATTTAATTTAAAAAAAAAACTTGCAGTGATTGATGCTTGGGGTAAAATTCCTTCTGGAATTTTGTCTGGAAGCATGTTTGAGCCAGGAAATTTTGATCAATGTATGAGGCTTTACAAGAGTCAGTATTGTCTTAGTAAGATCACCATAGATACCGTATCAACTTTTATAGATGATGATTTTACCAGAACAAAAATGATGCCATCAATTCCAGACATTTTGTATATTTGTAAATAATATATAAGACATATGCAATAACAATAACAACATTTTTAGGTATGTTCCGATAAGTCTTGGAATGTGCTTGCCGGAGATTTGCTCTCCAATCCATATAACCTCATTTATTCAAAGTATCCTGGATCGCATGAATTTTAAGGCCAATATAACAATATCCGATGAATCATGCTATCGCCAAGAAAATCCTTCTTTCAGTTCATCTGAGTTATTCACCATGTAATAATTTTAGTCTCTGTGATTAAATTCTTTACTTCCGTAATTTTTATTTTATAGATTCATGTTTTCTGGCATAGGATTGGTTTTGATCACGTCAACCGTTTTTGATATTTTACAACATCACCGAAAAGGTATAAATTTCAGACTTTTCAATTACATAATAAAAATGAAAATATTTAATTATATAGGTCAAATTTACAAAACTATTACTGTATTTTCGATGTATGCAAATGGTTACAAAATATTTAGATGCAATTACAATAAGTCACCAGATGTAGTGGAATGTTTAAATGGCATCCGAGTCTTGTCGATAATATGGGTTATATTTGGACATTCATACCTCATGTCGGCATTTGTGCCTTTGATAAATTTGACAATATATCCAGATGTAAGTTTTAGGTGCTATGGTTCTAGTATTATATAGACAATATTAAGATTATCCTTTAAATGTCGTTTAGTGGATTGCTGAAGTTCACAATATGCTTCTTGTGGCTGCTCCGATCTCAGTTGATAGTTTCTTTTTTTTAAGTGGTCTTCTTGTGTCTTGGTCGATTTTAAAACATTTGGATACAAGGTATTACACATCAAAAAACAACTGTCTATAAAAATACAGTTTTTATCCCTTCAATTTAGTAACGGATCACTGAACATTTTTTGGATGTACTTTCACCGCTATATACGACTAACACCGGCGCTAGCTGCAATGATTCTTTTAAGCTCAAGTCTGGTAAGACGAATGGGAAGTGGACCACTCTGGAATGAGTTCATGGATATTGCAGACAAACCTTGTCAGGAGTACTGGTGGTCAGCTCTATTGTATATTCAGAATTACATTAATCCATCCAGGATAGTAAGATTTTTTTTTAATATATCTCCTTTTTATTTACGATATATAAAAAAACTCCGTGTTCAGTGCCTTGGTCATTCCTGGTATTTATCCGTGGATATGCAACTATTTGTTTTATCTCCAGCTCTGCTATTGCCATTGTGGCATTGGAAAGTTCGTTTCATTTGGGTTATTCCACTGCTGATACTTGGGTCGATGATTTTTATTTTTGTCACTTTCTGGACCAATGGATTCACAATTGCCTTTGCAAATATGTAAAACTTTATAGTAATTCTCTAAATACATAAATTATTGATTGTATTCATTTGTAGGAATACTATGGCAACTATGGAAAAGACGTACTATCCAACACATGCCCGCATTGGTGCCTGGCTAATCGGTATATTGGTTGGATTTTGGTTGCATCATCTGAAAAATAGAGTTGTTAGGATTCCCATTGCGTTTGTACTAATTGGTTGGATAGCATCAATTGCAACAATAAGTTCAATTGTATTTGGAATTTATCCACTGGAACAGACAACGTATTCTGTAGGAGTTATAGAAAGTGCATTTTATGAATCCTGTTCCCGGGTTTCATGGGCAATTGCACTTGCTTGGATTGTCTTTGCTTGCGTGCATGGTTACGGTGGCCCTGTTAATTGGTTCTTGTCTTTGAAACAATGGCAGCCACTAGCACGATTGTCATATTCCATGTACATTGTACATTTACCTATTCAACTGCTTTTAGCGGCGGCAGTGAGAGTTCCATCTAGCTTTAGTGAAATAAACGCGGTAAAAATATTTTAATCCGATAGTATATATAGCATAGACATTTAAAAAATACCATTTTTTCAGGTACACAAGTTTTGGGGTGACTTTGGGCTTACGATTACCTTGGCTTTATTTTGGTCGATGGCATTTGAGTCTCCAGTCATGGCTATGGAAAAGATTTTGTTAAAACATCTTGCACTGATTCCATCTGACTCATCATCTAGCTCGAAATCACAAGAGAACCTAGTGTCATCAAAAAAGGAAATATATAATGATATTGAAATTAAGAATGTACAGTTTTAATATTAACATGTACGCTATACGAATATTTAATTAAATATGTACCGTCAGTGCCAATTTTAAAATAAAAATCTTCTTTTTAGTAAACTAAAATGGTCATATCTTCCATATAGTAGAAAATAAAACATTAATAACATAATATTACGCCATGATTCCTTAGTTCAAATTCAAGTTTTCGCAGTACATTTTCCAAAAATATTGTTCATTTACTATTCTTGATTTACGTTCACAATTTAAAATGTGGGCATAATCAAAGATCTAGTAATACAATGGATGTGCAAATACGAAAAAAATGTATGCTTTTTTGCTTGTTTTATTTATTTTCTATATGCATAAGGAAATACATACATATTTAAGACGCAAACACGCACATGAAAACATTTGTTCGCGTTTGTTCAATTGCATACTTGAGTTACAAACTAAAAAAATGCATGACTACGTTCTGTATAGCGCTGTATCATCAGCGAAACTTTTGTGCTGTTCCTGTGTTTTATTTATTAAATGGGCATAATAATTTAAAAATGAAACCAAAATAATAGAAACAACCAAAAACAAATAGAAAATGTGATATTATGGAACACCATTTTTTTATCTGAACGTTTTCAGACCATATTTTTATGTATACAAAAAAATAATTAGGATAACAACATTTTTTCTTGATAACAATAAATTAATATAGTTCGCATAGCTACATTTTTATGAACAGTTTATGTTAACCCTTATAATTAGAAGTAAATACGATTAGCATTTTAAATATATTTGTTAAATGCTACAGCCATAAATTTCAGTATACCTTTATTACAAATACTATCAAGAATATACAACTATTAAGATTCAAGCTACTTGATATTACTTGATTATTTACCCATACACATATTTTAAGAAAGTTTTCTCTTCCTATATGATAAGGAATGAACATATATTCCGTAATAGTAAAATTTGTTTGTTTACTCTTTTTTAGTACAGTGTTGGTATAGCCAGATAAAAAGGCGTTTTTACATGTCTGTAAGGTAAGGAACCTATGATTTATATACTTGATACAAAACGCGCGTTTCTTTGACAGTATTTATATAGTTACGGACACTCACACATATACAATATTACATACATGTGAAGTTCTTATTAAGTCGTTGTTGTCGTATAGTTCACATTCTAAATCTATTATAAATATGTAAATATGCCCCAATAAATAATGGATGAGGCAATTTCACGAAATAAAACTCAGAGCCTATACTATATTGAACATTTTGCTTGCGACACAGTGTAGTCGCAACACCGAACACCGTGTGCACGTTACATTTAATCGAAATTCTACTGTTATTATTGTACACAAGCTAGGATATTACCTGACCTTCGCGCATTCTCACACTTCAATCCCGTTGCTTTGAAGAAATCCATCGTTGCATAATTAAGGTCACACGCAAGTCGAAAACAAAGTCAATTGGTGGAGTTTTTCACCTTGGCCCGATTTAAATCGCGAGTTTCACATAAATATATACTGGACGTGTGTCCACACACACACACACACATACACACTGGCACACAAATATACGTTCATGCTCACGATTGACCCTATTTTCAAATTGCTGTGAACTCTATGCAACGAATACATATAGTATATTTATACATATATTATATATGTTTATAACATTAAATCGGACAAAGTCGATATTTGCGAAATCTGGGTGAACACAAGCGACACATCGTGTTATTTTATTAGAACCCTCTGGCGAGTAAGGATGTTCACTAAGCATAAGTGTTGAATTTATAATAGTGTTATTAGATATAAATAATATATCCCTATTGGAAAAGTGTTTTTGATTTTGTGAAATTTTAAAACGTTCCAAAATGAAACATTGGAGTTTTGGATTATCAGTGATCTGTTTTTTGGCATCTGTTAATGGTGTTGCATTAGAAGGTGATAATATTTGAAGATAATTATTATTGAAAATCTTAATTTTAAAAATTGAAATTATCTTTTTTGCAGTAAAAAGCATAGAAAATGTATTGTTCAAGTGTTGTATAGCTGGCGAAATGCTCGCGGAAAAAGGTGAAGATTGTGCTAACCTTAAACCACCAGAAAATGTTCCCACCGAGCTGATGAGTTCGTGCTTTTTTTCATCTGAAGTCTGCTGTTCGTCGAAGGTCCGCATTGAGCATTGCAAAGCTGGAGTTCTAGCTGCCAAAGCAGGATCAGACTGCCATCTAAATAGTACTGATTTTTATACGAGTTGCTGTGAGGTGTGCAAAATTGGAATGGTGATAGGTGCCAATGATGGCGAATGCACTTTGACCTCATTTTTGTACGGATATCCATTCGATGACTCTTATAAATATTGTTGTCGCGAAATGAAAACTGCTGGCGCCTTTTACCTGAACGAAGGAGATGAAAGTAATTTTTGAACTGTGTTTTTTGTCCTTTACTTTTTTTATTTATATCGTATAATTGCAGATAACCTGTGTAATAAGTTTGATAGGTTGTGTTCACAAATTTGTGAGAACACTGATGATTCGTATGTCTGCAAATGTGAACCAGGATTTGTGTTGTTAGAGGATAAAATAACATGTGAACCGCTCGAAATGCCAGACGATGAGACAAAAGATAACGATATTATTGCAAATAATACAGAGTAAATTTTAATTTTAACTTTAATTTATAAGTTACATATAATAAATTTCGGTATATGCAAATAATAGGGAATGTCAATCAGGCTACAGCAAAGATTTGCACACTGACGAATGCAAAGACATCGATGAGTGTGAAACGGGAGAAGCTTCATGTGATGTGGATTCACAAGTGTGTTATAACATTCTTGGTAGTTTTAAGTGTTTGGATATACTAGCAACAAAATGTTCAGAAGGATTTCGACTTAATATGAAGACCGATCAGTGTGACGGTTAGATTAACTTTTTTTATTGTAAACTAATAACTTAAATATTATATTTAATATATTATTATGATAACATAGACATTAACGAGTGCCTGGAAGAAAATAACGATTGCAATACTAAAACACAAGTTTGTATGAATACTCGCGGGGGTTTCACGTGTCAGGAAAAAAAATCTGAACAATGCCTCCCAGGATTTAAATTCGATATTATTGAGAAAAATTGCCAAGGTATTTTTTATATTGCTAATGAAATTATTAGATAATTTTATATCGTTAACATAACTTTACAGATATCGATGAATGCGAAATTGAACATCCATGCAAGTTCAATTTGGAGTGTGTTAATACTAAGGGCGGTTTTGAGTGTGTACCGAAAAAGACTTTATCAAGAAATCGTTTAATGGAATCACCTCCAAAGAAAATTACATGTGCTCCAGGTTTCAAGCAGTATTTAGACAAATGCGTTGGTAAGTAAATATTTCCGACTTATGAAGTTAAATTACATATTTTTATTTCTTTTAGATATTGATGAATGCAATACGGATCGACATGCATGTGACAGCAATCAGGTGTGCACTAATTTGCCAGGCAGTTTCCAGTGTGCTTGTAAAACAGGTTTTTCGTTGGACAAAGTTACAAATGCCTGTACTGGTAAGTAAATTAAGCTTTTCATACATTTATGTACAGGCTGTAACGAAAGTCGATGTTGTTGGCTGATATTTCTTTTAAATGCCTATTACATCCCATTATTTAGTTGTATATATAGGGGCTGGTGTACGATATTTATATTGCAGTCGAAACACACGACTATTACAGAATGGTAATTTATAGCAAGAGGGACCTACACATTTAAAGTGCATTATCGAAAAATACCTGGAATACTGATTTAACCACGATTTAACATTCATTCATTAATCGATTATTAATTAATTTAAAATATTTTTTAAAATACTTAAAAAAGTTTAATATTTATCCAAATGAAGTTGTTATTTTCATGAAATGTATAAAAATTAAATTATCTCGAAAAGTAAGTTTTTTTGTTAGTTATTAACTATGAACTATGAACTATCAGCCCTCCGAAGAATGGCGTCGACTTTTGTAACACCATTTATAATAGAAATATATAAACTTATACAAATTATGAATTTGAAAATGTAGACGTAAACGAATGCCAGATAAACAATCATGATTGTCTGGATTCCCAGAGATGTGACAACACAATTGGCTCGTACACATGCATTCGGTTACAGAGCTGTGGCACAGGATACACATTGAATGCTGGCACAGGTTTCTGCGATGGTATATATATATATTTATATAAAACAATTTAATTGTATATGATATAAAAATAAACTATTTATTTTTTATATGTAGACGATGACGAATGTATATTGAAACGACACAATTGTGTTGCACCCTACGAATGCCGAAACACTAAGGGATCGTTTAGATGTGATCGTCCTCGATATACCACCACCAGTGAACGACCTACCACAACTCAAGCTACAACTTCGCCAACCACAACATCGATTCCATCGGTCCGATATCGTCCTACACAATATCTTCCGCCACAAGCATATCGGCCAACTCCAGCCCCAACCACTTTGTCGTATGCCCGGAACACAGAATATGACCGATATTTAGGTCCCTGTGGTATCGGTATGGAGCGAAATTCTCAAGGAGCATGTGCAGGTATATATATATTTTAAATGTACCGATAACGAAATATTAATTTATTTTAACACGCATTAGTTCCAACTTTCTGAGACTGTCTTCACGAACACTTATTATTTAATTTATTATTATTTATGCTTTTCGAAAAAAAGACGTAGACGAATGTAACCAAAATCCGTGTCGCCGTAACCAGCGTTGTCTAAACACCAATGGATCGTATAAATGTCAGAGTCTGTTAACCTGTAGTGGTGGATATACATCCAACGATGAAGGAACGCAATGTGTTGGTTAGATCCGCCATATGTTATGTATAGGCTCTATATAAGTGTGTATTAATATTATAAATTCTAGATATTGATGAATGTGAGAATAAAGAGGCTAATTGTGGTGCTGATCAGATATGTCGAAATAAACCGGGTGGATACACATGCTCTTGCCAGCCTGGACATTTGCTTAACAATAATCGCCTGTGTGAGGATATAAACGAATGTGAATTCTATAAAGGACAAGTGAGTAATCAGTAATCACTATACATATATGATAATATAATTCTATTTTTTTTGTTAACTGTTGCTGTTGCAGATTTGTCCGGCAAACACAGAGTGTCTGAACACCATTGGTTCGTATCGGTGTGAATGTCTATCTGGTTTTAAGAAACACAACGAAGATGATAAGCAATGTAATGACATTGACGAGTGCGAAGATATTTCGGGACTCTGTGCGCAACGCTGCATAAATTTCTGGGGTTCATATAAGTGCTCCTGTGAGTCAGGTTTTAGGCTAAGTTCAAACAATCGAACATGTGATGACATAGACGAATGTGAGGTGCATAAATCATACAATCTGTGTATGGGTCAGTGTGACAACACACCTGGATCTTATCGTTGTACCTGTCCGGATGGTTATAAACTTGGTGTTGATGGTCGCACTTGTCAAGGTAATATTTATATATAGTATTATATAAAATGTTTTTTTAAATTTTTTTTTATAGATATTGACGAATGCCTTACACAAACTGTGTGTAATGCTCATAACGAGATTTGTACAAACATCAAGGGTAGTTATAGATGTACTGAAATATTATGTCCGGCTGAATTTATACTTGACCCAGATAGGAAAAAGTAATATGACCTAAATAACACCTTGATCAAAAAAATTCAGTAATCTCTTCAGAAAATTTAAATTTCTTTCTTTTAAAACAAAATCGATCAAAGTAATCTCCATAAACTGCAATGTACTAACCAATGCTTGATCCAATCCTCGTAAAATTTCTTTAAAACTATGTTTTCGGTATGGCTTTCAGAGCATTCTTCGTTCTTGTTTAAATATATCGCGGATAACGATAACATTGTGCGAAAGAGCGTTTTCATGTTGTTTGCCCAAATGCAAGTTATAACTAGTTATAACTAAACTCAACTCAAAGTGGTCCATTTAAAAAAAATCGAAAACACGCAGAGATATGTTTTCAACTTTTGCAAATGTCAATATATTACTTTGAAATTTGGAAATCATAAAACGTGGTAACCTAACAAATAAGAATTCAATTTATGTGAATAAGAGCACCACACAGTGGTCGTTTCTGAAACTTTTTGATCAATAAGGTAGTATATTTAAATATCATACTAATCGAATACCCATTTTAGTCGCTGCAAACGTATATCTCTGTTGTGCGATCAGGGTGACAGTGCTTGTTTCCGAAAACCAACGTCAATTACGTACAATTTTATAACTTTAGTCGCAAACTCTGCTATTCCTCCACAAGGTCGAGCTCTATTTAATCTAAAGGGACCAAGCTGGTATGAAAACATTGATTTCGATTTGAAGATTATCCGATCACTGTCACAGCCAAACGTGGAGAAGGTTACCGACAGATTCTTTAGGTATAAATCACATAATTTACAATTTAAAAGATCTTTCTTAAATGGTAAACATATTATTTGGCAGTATGCACAAAATGCACAACGAAGTAATGCTGAGCCTTATGCAGAGCCTAGAAGGACCACAGGACATTGAACTTGAATTAAGCATGACCGTTTTCAGAGATGGTCAACTAAGTGGTTCTAATATTGCTAAAATTTTCATTATAGTTTCGGAATATAATTTTTAATAATTTGTATCAATTTTAAATAATCAAACATAATAAATTTAACCTGTTAATAATAAATAATATTATTATTATATCTTTAATATAATATAAATAACGATTATTATACAATTCCTAATTGTATTTATATTAAATTGATTTGTAGTCCTATATAAATGACTATTATTAAAATTATTGCTTAACTACAGTTTGTTATATTATATACAAGACGATAACATTAAAGCAATTGTCAACGCACGACTGGCTTTAAGCTAAACTAGAGCGTTAAGATAAACGGCATTATAGCAAAGTACAAAGCTCCTGACTTTGGCCCATTTTACGATCTAACTTTAAGCTGTTAATATACAAATGTATTTAAATAAGGCACTCTATTGCTACTGTGCAAAACGACGCGTTTCCTTTAGAATGTATGTTACGGTATACACAGACACACACGTACAATAGGAAAGTTTCACATTAAAATGACATTGCATTTAAATAAAGTGTATATGCGGGTAACTCTCAGAGCTTTAACAACAACACAACTTTTGTATAATTATATTTTTTATATTAAAATTATACAAACATATTGTTGACATAAAGTTATATCTTTATGTAAAATATTTATTTTGTATAACTATTTTTTTACTTATTTATTAATTGTTAATGCAATATTTTAAAATGAAACGTGATTTCAAAAATATACGTTCTTGGAAACGTCTAAATAGCATGAATGGAAGATATATTTTGCACTACACAGACAATATATTGTTCCAACAGTGATCAGATTTTAAAGTAAATTTCATCAAACTTCTTTTTTACACAAGTAAATTTAGATTATGTTTTCAGATAAACTTTGAGAGTTTTCAAAGTACATAAATGTGAATGAATATAAGAATATATATATAAACCATAATATGGAATAGTAGCTTAGTATCTCTTAAAATTTTAACGTGGAAGAAGTTGATTTTATAATTGCATTATAACAACGCAAAAAGTTCGATTACAAAAGTAATATAAAGCATTAAATTCAATTTAAATTTTCATAAAATCGTAAAATAACCTATTTTAACAAGCATGCATCATAAATATAAATTTAAAAAAACTGTTCATACATGTAGGAATTAATTACAAATCTTTTCAAGTGGCGATAGTCCACAGGTTTTTGTGAACCTGTTTTTTATAAAGATAGTGCAAAACAATGACCTAAAATAAGTTATTTTTTATCATTTCCATCAGTTGTGCCAATTAAATTTAACTTCTGAATTTATATCAAATATATGTATTTCCGAGTCGGAATCATGTTGAAAGTTGAGTTTTACCAAAAAATTTCGAGAATACGACGACTAATGGAATTTTTATAAGGACCGAAATAGGTCCTGCAAATCTAACAGCGGTTTTATGTTCATTGAACTGCACTGCAATTGATGAGTAATTAGTTCCAGATTAATTTCATTGGCTTGGTATAACTATTAGGAATCGATAATTTTAAATTCGCTAGCATTTAAATTAGCATTAAAGAAGTGCCACATGCTTCACCAAATTCACAACCGAGCGCAAACAGTTTTTCTAAGAAAACTTTCCCCAAACAAATGCAACCGTATAAGCGGGAGCGCCCTGACAAAGTTCAAACTAAACTTTCAAAACATGCGCTTGCATCACGAAAACTTAAACTTGATTCAAAAAAGTTTGAGCTAGCATACACAAACACCTCTGTCACTGCAATGACACCTCATTCCCACACCACCCACATAACAATACTTATACAATTTTCTGCGAGACACGCTGGGCTGAGAAGCTGCATATACGCATATACGCATAAACCCACCACTCCCTAACAACGTAAGCACACAGCTGGTACACACACACACACACACACACACACACACACACACACACACACACACACACACACACACAGAACATTTGCATTTATGCAAATAAATGCATTTACCTTACCGTCGCACAAATGCGCGGACAACGGTAATATTTTGATACTCTTATTATACAAAACCATTATTTAATATATTGTATATTAGTAAAATCAAAGAAAGATCGACAAAACGTATATTACTTATTTGAGTCTTAACAGGGATGAGATAAATGTAGGGCCAAATACTCGTTACCATACACACACTATTTACGGACTGTATTAGTGTAAGGAGTAAATAAATAATATTTTTAGAAAAAAAAAGTTTAAGAGATCACAATGACAATGACAATAAAAATAATCTAATAACATGTTTTTTTATATGAATGGTACAGTTTTAAAAATCTTTGTATGTATAT
>JAAAKO020031323.1:0-13298 GCA_010015015.2 Bolitophila cinerea | reverse complement strand
CAAAATCAGTGATTTTCTAAGTACAAAATCAGTGATATTCTTTGTACAAAGACAATATCGGTAGAACGACAAGAAGGGTGATTGTCTAGATCCAGGAGCAGGCAGTATCATAGTAAAAAAGCAGTGATTTTCTTAGTACAAAATCAGTGATTTTCCTATTTCAAAATCATTGATTTTTCTAGTACAAAATCAGTGATTTTCTGAGTACAAAATCAGTGATTTTCTTAGTACAAAATCAGTGTTTTTTTAGTACAAAATCAGTGATTTTCTTAGTACAAAATCAGTGATATTCTTGGTACAAAATCAATGATTTATTTAGTGATTTTCTTAGTTCAAAACCAGTGATTTTCTTAGTACAAAATCCGTAATTTTCTTAATACAAAATCAGTGATTTTCTAAGTACAAAATCAGTGATATTCTTTGTACAAAGTCAATGATTTTCATAGTACAAGATCAGTGATTTTCTTAGTACAAAATCAGTGATTTTCTTAGTACAAAATCAGTGATATTCTTAATACAAAATCAATGATTTATTTAGTACAAAATCAGTGATTTTTTTAATACAAAATCAGTGATTTTCTTAGTACAAAACCAGTGATATTCTTAGTACAAAATCCGTAATTTTCTTAATACAAAATCAGTGATTTTCTAAGTACAAAATGGCATAAATTAAATCGCTCTCCAAAAAAAAAATGTGCTCCTAAAAAAAATAATGTGCACCTTAAATAAAATGAATGTGCTCCTATAATAAAATAATGTGCACCTTAAAATAATAGGGTTCATCGAGAAAAAAACATGCCCCAAAATCATAAATGACCAACCAGAAAGTATAATCTAACCAAATAAAACATTTTTTTTTCTTTTTATAAAACAGCGCGAAGCGCAAAAACTTAGCGCACGCTCGCGTGCGCACTGTTTTTGTTTGGATGCACGCTTGGTAGGTGCACATTTTTATATAATTAGGAGCACATTTTTGAATTTTTAGGTGAACAAAAAAATATTTTTTTGGTGGTAGATTTTCAATTATTTGGTGGACAATATTGAATTATATGGAGTAAGCTAAATTGGATGCCGTACAAAATCAGTGATATTCTCTGAACAAAGTCAATGATTTTCATAGTACAAAATCAGTGATTTTTTAGTTAAAAATAAGTGATTTTCTTTATATTCTATATATAAAAACATATTAGGACTTTGGAGGTTAATCTATTGTTTTAACTTCACTTGGTATATACAGTGCTCCTCAAGCAGTGATAGGTTCGATTAAAATGGATCCAAAAACTGTGGGGTAGGTTTGTATTAGGTGACTATTTATAGATTCTAAAAAAAATCCGTAAAATTGTAGCTGATCCATTTCTCGATTTATCTATAAAATAAAATCCATATATTATGCGTAATATAGCCACTCATTTACCTGCTTGCTATAACTAATACCCAGACCATTATTGTTATCTAAAAATCGTACTAAGTCCTTTAAATGCGTTAAGATTCTCATTTTTTGGGTTTTTGAAATTTTTGTTTTTTAAAATTATATTTATATTTAATTATTTAATTATATTTAGGTCAATACTATAAAATATATAAAAATCTCTGTTTTCGGTTTCAATTTTGGTCTCTATTTTGGTCTCTATTTTGGTCTCTATTTTGGTCTCTATTTTCATTCCTGGCCTACGTGCTGGACCTGTCTCTTCGAGATGGTTTCCCCCTCCAATCATCATCATCATCATCATTTTTATCAACTGTTTTTTAACGGTCGTGGCCAAATTTGGTTGTATAATTGGATTATTATGGCCAAAAAGTTGAAAGTTATACCTAGAAACTATCATTAATTTTTTTTTGAAAGAAACACCTATCGAAAACTGTAAAGTGTCTGATAATCTTATAAAATCAATAATTATATAAGCTTTAAAGGAAGATAAACCTATGAGTCAAAAAAAATATATAAAAATTTTAATTTGGCGGCATGAAATAAACCTCAAAACATTTTCAGTACACAACAACAATCATGTACTGCGCTAGCACAGCACTCTTCTTTTTTTAACAAAAATACAAAGAGAAGAAGAGAGATAAGAGATTTTGGGAGATTTTTACCAGACATACCATAGATTCTTATTAGATTGAATTGGATTATGATATTAAAATGCATGTCATCTTAAATCATATTAACAAATCTGAATGATTTTCAGATAACAATGATCTATAGGTATTAGTCATAGAAAGCAGGTGAACCAGTATCTATATTACTATAAAAATTATTATGTAGAAGCAGTTTTTGGATCCATTTTAATAGAACCTATCATTGTTCGAGGAGCCCTGTGTATATATGACCGTCGATAGATCTTTCCGAGGATCTTTCGACACTTTAACCCACTTTAATTTATTTGATGTGATCCAGCTCAAACTTGGCACATAGACTCGTTTCCCCGGGACTTAGAAAAAGAAGATAATAAAAAAAATGAAAATAAAATTAATATAAATAGAAATATTGTTTTTAATGGTGGTGTGACTTTTGAGGCAAAGACAGATGCAGCAAAGACATTTGCGACAAAGACAAATTAATCTCTCTTGTTGTAATTGCAATAATTTTGATATTTTTATTATTTTTTGTTTGATTGCCTTTAGTGTAATAGAAAAATGTGAAATGTGTAGAATTGAAAGAAAACATATAACATAATTTAAAAACACATTTAAATAAACATGTAAAACATGTAAATATTCTAAAGAATTTATCATATTTCATAATGTAATTAATATATTGTAAAAATATATTATTTTAAAGCATACCTCCTGCTTGTGGCGGGAAACTTAGGATCTATTTTACAAAGGAATATTATATTATTTAAGGTTTGAACAAATTGACTCTAAAAACATAATCATTTTTTTTGTTTTTTTTTATTTTAGATTTATATTTAATTTATAACTATTATTTCTATATAAAATAACCTGAGTTTTACGGGAAATGCTTGTATAGCTAGTATATATAGTTGAAGGACTCTGTTATGAGCATCACAATTTAAAGTTCTTAGAAATTAGTCTACCAGAATGCTGCTACATTTTAAAAAATGCACCTTTAACTATAAGGGTTTTTATTGTGAAAAACTGTGGCTCTATGTTATTGTTTGTTAAAAAACATGAAAAAGAAACAAAACAAAAATAAGAAATATTGTTTATTTTTAAGAAAACTTTTCTTGATACTATCGTTGAACGAATACTCAAGCGAGCACGAGTCTCTGAATCAAAACACCTGTTTTCTAACATTTTCCAAACGTGAACTTCACTCTTATCATATATATATATATATATATAATATCAAAACACAAACACACTTTCCTCACCTTGAACTTGATTTAATTAAAATCAAATGAAAAAAAAACATAGACATCAACAATGACTCAGCTATATCATGTAGCATATGTTTATTATACAACTTATTTATAACTGTGTTGCATTTCTCTGCCGGAAAATGTGCTGACAACTTGCCAATTCTTCTATGTATAAATATTGTATATATTGTATGCTGTATACTTTACAAATTTTCCATACCCTGTTCCACAAGTATATAATATGTTTCTATAATCATCGTCAACAATACATCTAAGAAAAATGGTTTCAAGACCTTTTTTTTTTTTAATAATTATTTAATGTGACAATGAAAAAGTTTTGTTTTTCTTTAAAGAACAATAAACTATCATTTTTTTATCATATTTTACAAGCATTTCAGAAGGTATTATGATATTTAGGAGCTAAATCATCAGTAATCTATAAGATTGTCATAAAATGATAACAATATGTTCTTTCTATTGGTAAATGCTGCTCAAATATAGAACCTTGATTAAAAACATGCTGCGACTTCGATTATATTTTATCATTTAAGAAGTTTAGGCAATTCAGCATATTGCATATTTTCCGATCTTAAGCAAAACATCAAAAACAACAAAACTTAATTATAATACCACAATTACAACTTAGATATATCGAATTGATTTTTTTAAATAGACTAATTTGTCACAGCGATAGTTATTTTGGACACAGATAAAAAGTTGCATTTGTTTATTGAAGTGCAAAGCTTGAAAAATCTGTACGAGATGATCCAAACATCAAACAAATAGAGCATTTTAAGGTAAATACATTTTTAATAAATTATATATAATATAAACTTATACATATTTATGTATAATACAATATAATTTAAAAACAAATATATATATATTTATATATATATATATATGATAGACATGTTGTAAGGTATTACCTATCCCAAAATTCACGGGATATTTTAGTTTTTGCTAGTTTTTTAAATTGTTTTCAAATATATATATGTGTATATAAATATTGTTTTACTTAATATTTCCAATTTTCAAATATTGGTATACATTTTGTTGTTTGGACGTGGTAGTGCGCTTTTAATTTTCAAATGGTTTGTTTATACTTGTTTTTTTGTACTATTATGCAAAAAATAACAGACATAAATAAGTACAGACATAAATAAGTACAAACTTACTAAAGAATGGAAAGGACTTGAAGCTCAAGCAAAACTTTTAAAATATTGGGAATTTATTTATAGTTTACCTTTGTTTCTTTGTTTCGGGGAAACAACTCTAAACCATAAAAATTGATTCGACAAAAAAATAATAAACATTTTTTTAATAGCAGGTCGTACCAATTCTAAACAAATTCAAACAAATCGAGTATATTCGTTCCGTAGAGTAGAAAATCTCATGAATTTCCAGAAACAAGTCGTCTTAAAATTAAAGGATAAAAAATAATCCCTACACTCAAATGCTCTTTTTTATTTTTAAATCTATTGTTACATGAATATTGAATATGCTTTATTTATATTAAAACATACGTATAATAAAATTATATTAATTATTAATTGTATTCAAAAACATATTAAAAATAAACGTTTTTTTTTAAACAAAAAATTTGTATCGTTCATTAACGATTAGTTTCATTATATTACAAATTTTATTCGTTTATTTACGAATATTTTTATATAATTACGAATTTAAGTTCACAAAACTAATTATAAAAATTATAGTCTATGCACTACATTTTAGCCCGATTGTGAAGTGGGTTATAGATTATTTAGCCTTTCGAATACTCTTAAACCCACCCACGAAAGTTATGTTAATGAAAAGTATTTAAAAATATAATACATTTTAGCCATTTTACGCATCAATGTAAAAACAGATAAATGTTTGATTATATTAAAATTATATTGTTTTTACGTAAATTGTATTTTTTTATTTAATTGAAGTAATATTGATTTTAGATTCCAGACGTGCTGGAATGAAGAGCTATATCGCTCCAACTCTTCCCTGCTTATGGATATTTAATTTTAATTTCTAACAATAAAAAAAAATTGTAGAAATCACCTAACTCTACAAACAAACAATAATATTATCATAAATATTTAGGATTTGTATGGGTTTTGGTATAGATTTTGATTTTATTTTAAACTTAAAAATATTTTTATTAAATTATTTTATTATTATTATATAATTTATATATATATTTTATTATTATATTATAAAGAACACTACTAGTTTTTCAATCGATTAATATGCATAAGCGCATTACAATTAAACCGAAAATAGACATAAAACTTAAGATTATTACCTGTAGAGTTTAGGATGTTAACACTTTTTGCGATTATTAGACATAATAATACATATCGTCCACTAAGGATAAAATAATCCTATCATTGAATTTGATTTTTATCTCAGGAGTGAGTTTAATGTACATATCCTACAAAAAATAACATAACTGCATTATTACCGAAAAATTGCCTATCATAAATGATAGGAGTATTTTATCCTTAGCCGACGATATATAGTTATAGAATAGATATTACAGAGCGAAATCTACTATAAGCTTTCCCGACGCCTAAAATCTAGAACAATAACAATAACAATAACAGTATACGAAATTTGACCGATATTTAAAGCACAAATTATATTTCATAACTGAGTTCAAGATTTTACTTTTACTTGCATTTCAAGAAGAAAAAAATTTATAAATAAACCAAAAAATCTTGGCTTAGCTCGTATTTACGTCAGCTGTTTATGCCTTAACACAGAGAGTCGATAATTCTTCGACCTACGAGTATGTGTATGTGTTCGTTAAATATTATAAAAATGAGTTTTGAGTTTGTAAATACATGTTAACTTGTCATCAATAAAATGGGTCTATGAACGCAATTCATTACACTCTTTTTTTCTGTTAAGTATTTTAAAAATTTTGTTTTAAATTTTGACAATAAAATACTAAAAGATAAATAAGCCTTTTAAATAAATTAAGTGAAAAAATATAAAGATATAAGTATTTAGGGGTGGGTGTTTTTTAATGTGTGTGTGGACAGAAGTGCCAGTCTTATTTCCGCACAATGCACCAACGACAACTGAGCTATAAGCAATAAGCGCTATAGTCAGAGGCGCCCGTACTGTAAGTATATTGCGGTATTGTATTTACTTGCTAACATATCTCAAAAGTCTGTATAATAAATATCCATGTGAATAAATAAAATAACAAATTAAAGGTAACTTATTTATCTACGAAAATAATAAACCCACTTTGTCAATTAACCAAGGACTTTTAACACAATCGAACATAATGTGTAAAAAACTGTTTTGGTCAAAATTAAAATTAAAAAAATATTATACAAAATAGAAAAATATTATGTACAATCGAATGAAAATACCAAAATTTACTGTTTTTAATGCTTAACTCTATTTATATACTTTTTGGTTTTAATAGATATTCAATTTTAATAATAATTTACTGACCTTTTTTTAGGACTTTTGATTTTTTAAAGTTTGACCAAAAAATGCCACATTTACACATATAATATATAAAATTCTTTGAGTTAGTTAAATTAGATTTTATTTTCTTGAAGGTAAATAATTATTACTATTTTGAAATTTAAAAAATTTAAAAAAGAAATTATTTTTTTTCGGATTTAAGACTTTAAAATAATAAAGTAGTATCAAAAAAATGGTTTATTTTGGTTCCCTGAAAAAACATCAAAAATTCGGCGAATCTTTGGGAGAGCCACTTTAAGAACTTATTTTAATCATCTATACGGAATCGCCCCGACTTTAAAAATGGTCTTTTCTTGTTAGAGTTTTATATGGATTAGTAGTAGAATTTATTTCTCATACAAACTCTCCGATTAAAATAATTTATGAAGAGGCTTTTAAGCTTGAAACATAGACTTTCTTAAAAAAAAAAGGAAAAAAAATTAATAAAGATAACCTTTCCTTTTACATCCCCAATTAACATTTATTTTATATTTATATTTTTTTATATATCCTTCATGCATATTGCAACTTGCAGCTTTGTGAAAACAACATGTAACTTTAAAATGTTTACATTTATAATTTTTTTAACCCCTCTATCTTCTTCTTTAAGTACAAATTTATATAAACAAATCATTTGACCCTAAACTTCCACCCAAAAATCTCTCCCACTATTTTAGCCAAAAATCCTAAACATTATTATACTAGTATAATTACATCTTCAATAATAAATTATGACAAAATAAGTGAGCTTAATATATTATTATTTAAAATATCAGGAAAAAGCACAAGATTAAGACTTGTGCTTTTTTCAACTTTACAACAATGCAACAATCCTTTCTGAAATTTTGTCATTCAAGAATAGCAGCCCATGTACGAATACATCGAAATTCCACTAACCGCGACTAGCGCCACCCATCGGGCAAACCCATAATTGTGCCAACATGTATGCAACCCTGACAACAGTCCGAATTTTTCTCACGTTGTCATTCATCGCAATTTACAAAGCTGTCAAACTGTTTTTATCTAAATGCGAACTCTTTTTGTTTTAATATTATTGTTCAAAATGTGGAAATAATCTAATCGAAATATATATATACAATACGAGTGTACAACAATCCTCGTTTTCGTCCATAACAGTACATCGAAAATTAAATATTTTGCTCACAAGAGCTGCAAATTGCAAACGCCATAATGCACGCAACGTTTATGTGAAATATCTGTTTTCACACGCACACTTACAAACATTCTGGTGATGCCCTACGAGTCGTACGAGTAAATATTACAATAATGTTGAAATTAATATAGTTAAAAGATTATTCCAACAAAGGGGTTTCAGCAAAAGTGTTTACGCAGAAAACTAGCTTGTGTTTGTCGGTGTGTGTGTGTGTGTGTGTGTGGGAGGCTATTTTTTGTGTTACACGTATAAATAATCGATTTCAAAACGAATAAATCAATTGTTACCCTACGCAAAATGCCCGAGCAAAGTAATGACTACAGGGTGGTCGTCTTTGGGGCTGGTGGTGTCGGCAAGAGTTCGCTGGTGCTACGATTTATAAAGGGCACGTTTAGAGAAAGCTACATTCCCACCATCGAAGATACATATCGTCAGGTGAGTTTATATCTTTGTCCGAGATTACACGAAACAGCTTTATTTATATTCAATTTTATTTTATTATTATTAAATAGGTGATAAGCTGCAACAAAAACATTTGTACGCTTCAAATAACAGACACCACCGGATCCCATCAATTCCCCGCTATGCAGAGACTTTCCATAACAAAAGGACACGCTTTCATCCTTGTTTATTCGGTTTGTTCAAAACAGAGTCTAGAAGAACTTCGACCGATCTGGAATTTAATAAAAGAGTTAAAGGTTGTAATAAATAACAAATAGCGATATTCAAAAAATATTTTGAAATATAATATTTATTAAATTCTTTATGTTTTTTAGGGTCAAGAAATAACTCAAATTCCAGTGATGCTAGTTGGAAACAAATGTGATGAAAACAGTCTCCGCGAGGTGCCTGATCTTGATGGCAAGGCTGAGGCAGCGTCTTGGGGTGTTTCGTTTATGGAAACATCAGCGAAGAACAACACAAACGTTACAGAACTCTTTCAGGTTTGAATAATTGTTTTTTTATGATTCCTCTAAATTGAAAAGCTTGAAAAAAACATTTTTTTAAATTGATTCTGATATGTTTAAATATTTTTTGTTTAATCAAATATAATAATAATGATAATTCTGAAACAACATAAATTATCTTGTAAATCATAATAAAATAATTGGTCTTCTGGTTTGCTTCTATCTATGACATTCCGTTAGTCAAATTATAACTTTAAGATTTTGGAAGGTTATGCATAAATTTATGATAAATTTAATGTTATTTTTGCATTAATAAAAATGGTAAAACAATAAAAAATGATTGAAATTTAAAAAAAACTAATCAAATTTTGGTCATAAATTGGTTATATACTAATTATTTAATATTTTTAAATGTTTTATAGTAAATTAGTTATTACAACTAAATTATTTAATATTTTTGACTTTAAAAATATTAGGAAAATGGTAAAAATTGCTTCAATTGTTTCAAAATATATTTTCAATTAAATATTTTAAGTCCAAACCACTTTCTCAAGCATCGACTGTTATATATTTCAGCCACAAAAAATAAGTAAAAATAGAAATTGCTAGAAACATAAATAAAATAACATATTCTTTAATAAATTGGGTTATAATCTGACCATTTTCTTGGATATCACAAAGTTAAACAAAAATGTGTTTGTTTTGTTAAAGTAAATTTATTAAATTTACTGCTACTAAAATTTAAGAAAAATAAAACGTTTTAATTTAAAATAACTGCAATCATATTATCAAATTTTTTTTTTATATTAGGAACTTTTAAACATGGAGAAAACAAGAAGCGTATCATTGCAACTGGATGGTAAAAAGAACAAAAAGGCCAAGCCAAAGAAAAAAGATGTATCGAATAATGGTGTACCTGGTGGAACCCAAGAGAGTGGTGAAGGTAGCAGTGGAAATGCAAAAGACAAATGTCGCTTAATGTAAGCTTTATTTTTTATAATTATTGAGACTTGTGTACATACATATATAAGTACGATAAACCATATATATTTTAATGTAAATATATATATATACATTCACCAACAAAAATATCTGAACTTACAGAATAAGTATACATTATTATGTGAACATTTACATATATAATATTTCATACTTTTCAACTCAAAACCTTATAGAATTTATCAAATTTAATCAAATCTAAATAGTATACAATACAAAATATAATTATTATAATATTTACATATATTATGTATCTCTTTATTCAATATTTTACCATTATTAGTATCTATATATAAATATTATAGTTAAAGGCACAATTTTAAACACTTCTTTGCAATTATATATGATATCACGATAATTACGACCATTGTTTTTACACTACACATACATTGAAGCTTTAATTCTATTAAGAATAATAAACATATCACTCATACGTTATGTTTTACGTTCGTTCCTAAACACAAATATTTTTATGTATATAATTGCGTGAAAAATACATAAAAGAACCATTTTTTGGACACAAACGCATTTACAAAATGTAATTGATTTTAGATTTAATTTTTATTTTGAACCGGTTCCATTTTCTTTGTACAAACAAACACCTATTTTAATGAATCGAAGACACATTTTTACAGGCATATCCAATCTCAGCAGAACACGTGCTGGGTAACAATTCCAAAAATATCAACAATCGAATTTTACGTTAGAGTTTTTTTAAAAACCCACATACACACACACACAAAAATATGTACATATATTTTTATACTTATGAACTGTTAACATTACTGGAATTACTTTTCTTAAACGATTTTCTTAAAACTGTTTTACTTTACATTCATAATTCAGACCAACACACACAAATATGTATTTTCTGATAATATATATAGTATGTATTATAAATTAATATGTACATATATCATATATATATGTATGTATTAATCGAAAGCCTTAGGAACACAAATAATCAGCTTGTACATTTATTTATTTAGATCGCAAATATTGTTAGACGGTAATTTAATAGGAATATTAAACGAATTGTTAAAAAAAATGTATACAGATTGTATAATAATGATTCGTTAACCAAAAACCTTTGCCAAAATTATATGAAAAATTCCAATCCGTAGCAAAATAACAAAAATAGGTACCAGTAACAATAATTAAAATATATATTATATATATATATATATAAAAAATTTAGCTCAGAAATCATTAATTCAAATCTAAAATTGCAGTTTATTTGTTGGAAACACTTTCCGGAGCAATTTAACGAAATATGAAATGGAATTGAGTAACAGAAAAAAATAATGACTATATAATATATATGCTTTGTAGTTAAAATCTAAATCAAGATAAAATAGTGTTACATTTTAATAGCTCAACTTCATATACCTATATACCTATATATACACGGTTTAGGCAATATTCGCAAATTAATACCAATGAACGAATCTCGAGATTCTATAGAAAAACTGCCCCTACGAGTAACACACGAGTATAGAATATTGTTATTTTCGAAATTATTTGTGTACATGGCAATTCCGCAGTAATAATTATTATTGTATTCTATTTTTTAGCATTGTCTGTGTTATTTACAGTTTAGGAAAATACAATATTTACAAACAGACAACCAAACTATATATATATATATATATATATATGAATATTATAAAATTAACATATTTATATAGCATAATATACAACGAAAAAATCAATGTTTACAATAACAAAAATATGATGTTATATTCATATATAAGATATAGTACATAATCAGTCTATTCAATATAGCGAACCAATTATATTTCAAAGCAGCAGTACGAATATAAATTATATAATATAGTATATTATTATAATTGTGTGGTGTCTAGATATCTAGAAACGATGTTCCAATAACAATTCTTTTTAACAACTACTACTTGAGAAATTCATTTTTTGAATCATAGGGATAATAATAAAATACAAATATACAATTCTAAAAAAAATATTACAATTCTTAAAATGTAATTAAATTATATTTCAAAACATTATTCTTTTCATGAATTCGAATAAAAATTGGTGCTGATATATATTGTCTGTAATTTTATGTTTAATTCAATATACAAATAATATATGGACAACGTTTCTAATAAGCTGGTCCCCACACTCTGTACACGTAATATTTTGCAAAATCTTTTTATGAAATTAAAGTATATATGTTATATATTATCAATTATTATATCAACTTATATAAAATATTTAAAATATTAAAATATACTTACTATATTGTTACAGAAATATTTATAAACATGCTATTACTATATTAAATATTATCAAAATTATTAGGTCGTATTTTCTATTTGTGGAATAACATTCATATTTATTATTTTGTGAGATGAAAGCACTGCCTGTGTGCTAGTACATTTTTGTCACATTCGGCAGTGTATTCTTATTGTCACTGAAAGAGAATGCACTTGAGAGGAATGCAAACTAATCAGTGCAATTAGATAACTGTCAAAAGACTGCACTTGAGAAGAATGCGTACCTTCAACAAAATACTATTTTTTAATATCCTAAACTGTCGGAATTTTTACACCACTCTGTTTGCGACTCAAAAACTTTGTCAAAATGTCAAATTATTTAATGAGCATTGAATTCATCAGCAAGGAATGGTTAAAAGAATACAAGTTTGTGCAATGGTTTAAAAGGTGTAAACGGGATGCGTTTTTTCAACATGTGGGATATAGGAACCAGTGTATGATACAACACGACCATTTTAAGGAATACTCACTCGATTGGTCAGATCATATGATGGTTAATGTGTATTATATGCGGATAGAATTTATTTTTAAACTTAATTTCTTACAATGTATTTTCTGATAAAAATCCCACAGCACATTTAACAAAGCGTTACCAATGTGTTATAGTAGTGAGGGGGGGATTTAGCTATTTATACCTTTAAAATCGCAACCACATTTCCTCTGATTTTTTTTGAATAAAACTTCTTTGTTTAAAAAATAAAAATAAATAAAAAATGGATTAGTTAAATGATTTTATAAAAAAACTGTATCATTACATTTTACCCCAAAATATATGGCGTGGTCAGATTTTAAAGAGAACCCTTATTTATATATATGGATAAAGTTCAAAAAACATGCAAAAAACATTTTATTGACCTATATATAATAAAGATTGTTATGTTGGCCTTTTACCCCCCTACCCCCTTTGTGGAGGATTCAATAGGTTAATCCTCTGGTGAGCCGCTGCCTTATTTTATATTAAATAATTAAAACACATTTGTTAAACCTTTAATATTTATTTGACACTATTTAATATAAAGATGTTGCTTTCTAAACAACGAGCAAACGACTGAAGAATCTCTATCGAGATTCTTTACAAGAAAACTCTTATATTAGTTATCAATATGTATATGCCGCACGC